>JARGYF010000316.1:0-21610 GCA_029203975.1 Mycena vitilis | reverse complement strand
TTGGGGACGGTGGACGGTGGCGATGCACCCAGGCTCCTTGTGATGCGACTAGCACTCCCGAAACTGACACCTTACGGTAAAAGACAGACAGCTCACTTCCCAAAACGAAATCTTACGGTAAAAAACGGACAGCATGCGGAATCAGGACGTCGGTTATGCGGCGTCCATTTGGAGCGTGGGACGGTGGCGATGCACCAAGGCCCTTTGTGATGCGACGACTATCACTCCCCAAGCTAAAATCAGACGAGATGGCATGTGGCATCGGGGACGGTGGCGCACTGCCGGAAAACGCTTTGAAAAGTGTGCGCGAGGCCCGGGTGCCATAAACATAGTGGTAGACTCGGAGGACAGGCCGTTAGGCGCGGGATATACCTAACGGTAACCTCATGTCATGGATAAATCTGCATGTCATGCGGCAACCAGGTACAAACAGGACCATGACTGACTCGAAGACTCTTTGTCACGGTACGAATAGCTAGGAACCGGAGTTTAGGGGGTCTGCCGGTACAAAGACGAATTAATGGAATGTAAACGATAAAGGACATTACTTGTGAACCGAACGATGTTAGATCGGCCTCCGACCTCAATTTGGTGACGTTCACTTGCAGATGCGCCAAAGGAGGACCATCTGCCGCATCCTTGGGTGATACGCCTGATCGAGAATTTCGTGCACGATTCTGATGCGGCATGGGGCCCAACAATCGGAGGTGCGTGAGTCGAGCATCCAATTCACGGGAAATGGTAGGGTTGACAGAGGAACACGGGGGTTCTCATTTTGATTCGTTTCGCGCGGACCTTCCACTCACACACCGACACAATTCGTCCATATTCCCGGGGCCAACAAAGGATATGCGACCGCATTCTGGGACTGAAGGACCATGTGAGGCGCGGAAATCTGCGCTTCGCGCACCGGGACCGTTCAAGGCTATAAGTTAGTATTGTTGGATCAACGTTTTAGATACTTGTATTATCCAGCATGGATCCTTTTCCAAAAAAAAAAAAACGCCCGCCACTTAAGGGAGGCAGTGGTTGCGCTCCTCAACGGCCGGCATCCGAGATTTGAGTTGGTTGATTTCTTTCTCGAAACCACGGAGATGGAATGAGCGAGGTAAGGAGTAGCATCTCGCAGCGGACTACAGACGACAAAGACGGCGCAGCACATATGTCGAAAACAGAGCACCTATTCGGTCACCATCCGCAGGCACCCCTCCGTATCCCCTGGTGCACGCACTAGGCCCTTGAAAATCGTCTTCCCCAGCAGAAAATCCACACGCAGCACGCCCTGACTGCGCACCGCCATCTCCCGATCGCACAGTTGCGCCGGCGCTGCCCCACTCCTGCGCGCCTCCGACCGACACCGCGCTGTGAACGCAGTCCTCACAGCCCCCTCGTGCGCACTCCCCAGACCCGCCCAATCTGCATGTGTGATCGGCGTGTGGAACACGCGATGCAGTGCGACGAGAACGTCCGCGAGCGTTATCGGTGGTGCCTGCGCGTCGGGGGGCAGCGCGAGGTCAATGGGCCAGAATGGCAGGCGGCTGTGCACCACGCGGAGCGCAAAGAGGGGGGGATAGAACGCGGGTGCGTGAAGCTCGGCGGCCCCGATGAGTGCTCCTGAGGGCGGGTACGTCGCAATACGCCGCATGGGCACGAATGTGGAGGGAGCGAGGTCGCAGTGGAAGTCGGGAGACGGTGTGTCGCCGTTGAGGAACGGGTGAATGTACACCGCGGCCGCGTCGGGCTCAGCCCTTGTCCACCAGGGCGGCGAAGTGCCCCACAATGTGATTTTCCTCTGTCCGTGCAATGACTGAGCGGTGAGCCAAGAGGGAGCGGGTGGTGATAGCAAGGTTGGGCCGGATGCATGCGCCGGAGCACCCCAGAAGCTCGTCCGTTGTCTCGCATGGGGCGGGATCCACGACGGAGCGTACTGCACCGCGTCCCCGCCGAAAGACAACACTGGGTTAGGGTAAAAACCATTTCCACCGTTTGCCAGATACGGCGACGAGTGATAAAGAGTTAAAGAAGGCGGAAGGAAAGGTGCGGGACCGGCTTGGGCCGACGGGAAGCAGGGGTTTGGGTATTGCAAAGAATACGGCGTTGAGCCGTATGCCTCAGGGACGTAGACGAAAGGTGCAGTCATGGTATATTTCAGCGAAGGGAGTTCTGGCCGATCCAGACACGTTAAGTATAGACGACGCTTGGCGGCTGTGTACCTGGACACGCGGGTAAACATCAAACAGAGCGTCAGGGGGGTCACTTGCCCGTTGGGCATGAATGGGCAAGTAGATGGAAGTACACACCCCGATAGCGACGGTACTTTACTAAGCCAGAGTCCGCACAAGCCCCAAGGCCGGTGGCGGACCTGCTCGCCTGCCTCCTCATCGTCACTCCGTCCCGCCAAGGCCCTTTACAGTAATAGCGCACCAAAAATGCATAGTTTTTAGCATGATCTTCGCTATTGGATCCCGCCCGATGCGTATCATACAACTCATGCCTCGGGGTAGAATTTGCAAAGCCCTGCAGATCGTACATCGCAAATCGTCATTCCCTCCTATGTATACAGCCAGCTGGTTTCAACATGTATTGGAATTGGAACACTCGAGGTTCCGTGTCCCGCATCCAACCTTGGTCCGTGGCTTCGCGTCAGCTTTAAAGCACTGCCTAGCCGTCCCACATTACGGTGCCGCGGGGAGTTCTGTGCCTTCCGAGTTTCATGAGGTGGTGACCTAGATATCCGTTGGCTGAGCTCTCCCGGTTCCAGCCATGATGAACAGCCGGGTACTTACGCACCAATAGGCTGTCCGACTCGAAAGCCATGAATACGTTCAGCGCGTTATCCAGGATTGTCGGCAGGGAATAGGCTATCTGAGCCGCTGCCAACCCCTGCGGTGTGCATGCCGCGGCGGGGTGGGACTGGGGGTCGTGGTTCAAGATCGTCCATGCGGTCATCCACATAGTCTACAATTCAATGATTAGGCCCGTTCCGATAATAAATGTCAAGAGAAACCGCTATACACTCATGAACGGGTTGAGGCATTTCAGCGCCTTTGGTTGCTCGCCCAGCAGGTTGAACATGTCTTGTGCCGCCGTGAGGCAGATCTCTCTTGCTGCAGGCTCAGAATAGTCAACTACGTGAACAGAGATGGTGGCCGCATTGAGGAGCGAGCGCGTTAGCAGGACCGTGCGCAAAGACTTGCAACCCTGTAGAAGTATGCTGTTGGGTAGCTCAGAGCGGAGGGCAATGATGAGCCCGTGCAAAATTGCGAGGTTTTGCTGTACGTCCGCGTCATCTAAGGGGAGGAAACATGTGACAGATTAATCAAAAGCCGCTCGAGTTAGAAGAAAAGGGAACCCACTCAGACTGGCCCCCTGCATATGAATCGCTCGATGGAGCAGAATGCAAGCTCGGGCATTCATCGCAATCATCGACGGCCGGCTCGGGAAGCTCGGTACCCCCGCCAGGTAGAGCTCTACTGTCGAGTCTCCACGAGCCTCCAAGGGTAACAACCCCTGCGAAAAGCAGATACACGATTAGGGCCAATCTCGACGGCTTCCACGGGAACGTGACAAAACCTTCACATAATCGTCCAATTCAAGCGGCCACGGGGTATCAATTCTCATCCCAAGTCCCTCAATACAACCAACAAATGCGATGAGGCGGGTCCAATGCGATTGAGACGTACTTGTCCAGCATGAACACGGCCCAAAAACGCGTTATCCGCCTTCCCCTTCCTCCAGTGGGTCGGCAGGCGGCCGAAGGCGGAGCCCACCCGGGGCTGGCGCAGTCGCAGCGATACCGATGAGGGGAGTGTCGGGCTGGTGGAGCGAGCGGATCTCGTGCAGACCGGCTCCGACTACAAGTGCAACTGCCGTGGCAGTGTGTGTACGCGCCATCAGAGGAAGTCGGCAGTGCGCAAGAAGAAGTAGGAGAGGAGTACCTCCGCTGCAAGGGTGTACATAAAAACTCGTCCGTGACTTCCGTCGACGCAGACCGCAATGGCGCGCTTGCTTGAAGTTTTGCGCGTACTGCGCATGCAAGGAGAAGTGCGCCCCCCACATATATAGTGCATTGAGTAGCGCTGAGCTGATCGTACAATCTGCATTGTATTGCTGGATCATTCGTCCCCGTCGAGGAACAAACCGAACTCGGATGCCTGTGGATGGAACGAGTCCAGTCTACGTCTTTTAGAACGTCTGTAACGGGCGATAAATTGGCTTACAAGAATTTGTGCATGCCGGGGGATAATATCGGCGGCGAGAAAGGGTCCACTAGGACAGTATTCAATGTGCTCGTGGATGTGCTCGTGGAAGCGGTAGCTTTCCGGTCGGGGTATATGTAGACACAAATTTCCTTCGCCTGCTGGATGGATCCGGATTTCCGACAATTAGTGCACGGGTGAGCATGGTCGCATTTCTGTTGAGCGAGAAGTTGAGAGCTGGACGGTGTGGAATCAATATTGTTATGCGCACTTTCTTTTTTGATCTGGAAGCATTCAAGTCTGGTGGTGAGCACAGCGGACAACGGGTTACAGCTCTCAACGTGCACGGACCTGCAGTTTCGGCAGGCTGGTGCCCGGGTTCCCTTCGGGGGGCTCATGGATGGTCGAGGTACGTCTATGATAGGCGGCGAGGTGAATTTAAATGTGTCGAGTAATGTGTTGCTCCCAGCCTAGCGTTCAAGCGTACAGTAAAGGTCTCGTCTGTCCTGTCCTAACTGTATTTGTAAATATACTTATGGCATTCGCACTCCGGAAAATAAGAAATTTCGGCGCTCCTGAAGAGGAAACCGAAACCTTAAGTTTCAGGGCCGGAAGGCCGGCCCGGGCCCGGCTCGTTGATCCGCCCCTGAAACTTTAAATCTCGGTTTCCTCTTCGGGGGCCCCAAAATTTCTCAATTTCCGGAGTGTCGGGTATGTGTGATCTTTACATCGGCGATCCGACTGGTATGCTCCCGCTTGTTTGGGCTTGGTGTTAACTCGGCATTGACTCGCTGACTGAGAGAGGACACCGTCCCGTCGCATAAAGTTGGCACCTGCCCCTGGTTCGCATTGCTTACCGCCACCCCACACTGTTGACTCTGCCTTATTCTATGTTAGGTACGTCGTCACTATGACGGCACGCTGTCACTATGGACTAAATGGTGCGCCGTTGCGTCTGGGGCGATCGATATCTCCAGTGTTGTCCTAATAAAGCGGGCAAGCGGGCAAGCGGGCAAGCGGCACAGCCCGCTACCTGGGTCGTTCGAAAGATTGAACACTCACAATGCCTTTCAATAAATTTATTTTAAGTGTGTAGACCGAAAGTAAGTATGTATGACAAAGGCGTTGTAGCGAAGGAGTGAATATATTTTTTTACGTCACACACCTCTTCTTGGACGGGGACAGAGCCTGTCAGCCGCGGAGTCTCGGTCACGAACACGTTTGGATCTTAGTGCCGACCAGGATCGCAACAGGATCGTGAGTTTTTTCGACGGTCACGTGGTATATCTGGGCAGCATACACATTGACACGACAACTCGATGTGTACACACACCTTGCTGTCGCAAAACTTGAGGTTCTTCTCGGGGATGACGTCCAACGATAGCGAGGACCTGCGCCGAAAACAGAGTCCCTTCGGTGAGCGCCGAGCCAGCTCATGTCGTGCAATGAGATTGCCGTCTTCGTCCCGACATGGACACTGAACGAGTTTGGCCTTCTTGCGCGCGAAATAGTCCCCTTTGTGGTCGGGCGTCGGGCGAACCTGATAGGATTCATCGGGAATTCCGGTATGTAACGTGTGCCAGTAACTTACCAAAATTCCGATACAGGTCAGGCGTGTTGTAAAAATGCAACACTCGCCAGTCCTGGACGGAGTCGAAAGAAAACAGCCTGAATGGATGCCCTGATGGGTTTGGACGCCAGGAGTCAGGAAATTCCGTGCGCCTGAGTAGATAATTGAGTACGTAGGCTTTAGGCCGACAATTTATAATGCAACTCACAAACGCCACCCGAATTGCAGAAGCAGCACAGTGAACAAGGCGAATGAGAGCAGTTGCAGGCTCAGCCCAAACATCAATACCTGATTACAAGTGAGTTTCATCGAGATGAGTAGAATCTAGAATCCCTCACCTCGTCGCCGACGTTATGTAGCCAAGGACCCCCCGATTGATGTGGTCGGAGACAAGGAGGGGCACGGCACGGGCCGGGCACGTGCGATGTTGAACGTGATTTGTGTCACTGTGATTTGATGTTTGGCATTGCTTTGTTGGCTGCCTCTTCCTCCGTCCACCACCTCAAAACTAACAGCATGGACTCGAACATGGATAGCGCTGCTGCTCGCTCGCGGAGCCAAGCGTGCCATGAGAGACTCATACAGTCCCCCGCCATCTGCGCCTTAAACCTTTCACTCCCCCCAATTTTATCAACATCTGGCGATTGTATCGTCCGCGTGGAGAATACGCTTTTCAAAGTATGTAAGCAGCTCTTAAAAACGCCCGTCCCTCATAAAGCTGCTTAGATTCACAGATACTTACTCGTCCGTGATTCGCTCGGCTTGTGTTCTCCGACTTGTTTTGCCTTCCGCAGGGTGATGTCGCCGTCGAAGGCATGTCCGACGCTCTGCCCATCTGTCTCAGCGACGCTAGGGAAGACCATTTCGGGCTTTGTTAAGATATATCTACGGCTCGTGAGTTAGTGCTGTTACTGGCAGTACTCTTTTCTGATTGCGGTGCGGCAGCGCGTTCCAGACCCAAGCATCGCTTATCCCGCTCAGCAATCTGAAAGATGTGATTGCGGTCGGACCCATCGCTCACAAATACCAAATGGACCCATGGCGCAAGTGGGCGCTGCTGGTTCTCAATCAGTTTTGCGAGAATACCTGCTCACTCTCATCCAATGACCGTCTCGCAATTTACAGCTTTTCTTCTGCGGTCGCCGCGGCGGTTTTGAACCGATGGCTACGCCGTGTTGAGGTAGGGGCTCTACCAATTATCGAGTGGTGCAGAGAAGGATCAGGGAGACCCAACAGGGAAGCGACATTCGAAAGTTGAGAGCCAACCCAATGACGAGAAGGAAGTAGGGCGAGGAGGAGAAGACGGCCAAAACTCACCGCTAGAAACCATAGCTTCGCTCACAATGCGTCTGTCCGCCGGCGGGATGTCTAGCAGGGAGTGGGTTTAAGTCCTGACAGTGCAAGATGTCAGTTCGGTATGAGAGACTGCGTGTACTAATCGAGCGCACCACGGATACATCTCTGCGTTCATTGTGCACGATTCACTCCGCGTAAGTGGGATCCAGGCGGGATTTCGGTGCATCGAGGCCTTCTATATGATAGTACAGTATCTATATCTCGGGTTGCAGGTTCCCGTGCTGGAGTGGACATAGATTTACGCGTCCTTCTTGGTGAATTTCGTGAAAATCATGTATTTCCGCGTTAAATGGTCGATGCGGGGCTACATGGCACCCAAAGTACCGAGAGCAGGTGTGTTGGAAGGTTTCGGATCGATTTAGGTCGTAGGGGTTAGCCAAATGCGCTGAAAAAAACGTTGAGACGATGAGACGATGGTGGTGGGAAGGAAAGACGTGTACGGTCACGCGTTGATGTCACGCCGAAATAACCACAACCATCGCGCTAATTTGTGCCAGCTCGCGTACCACCCGAAATAGCACAGAATCCTAGTCGGCCAAGGGATTTGGTACGGGTACATTTTCCTACGGATGGCTCATTTCCCGGCGCAAGAGTTGTGCACCGACGAGTACGTGTGAGGGAGCGGCGGGGTTCAGCATTTTGAGCGGCGAAGAGATGGTTCGCGCAGGAACTGCCTTGCTGAGGAACATAGAGCGTGAATGAGCAGGAAAAGGAAGCACCCGAACATTTCAGGTAATGGAAATGGCTACGGAGTCCCTGCTGGCAACGAGCAGAGACAGAGGCGCGCGGTGAGCGTCGCTGGCGCATCTCAAGGGAGCTGCGGGGAGACAAGATTGCATTCAAGGCGCCTGGGGAGACCGAGAGAATAAAGGGGGATGGCGACGCACGACTCTCCCACTTCGCAACTGAACGAGGGAAGGTGGTCGGGTGAAGCTTGCAAAGGAGAACCGCGCTCTACCCGATTCAACCGGCGAGCGCTGAGGATAGAAGTCAGAATCATGAAAGCCTGAAAGCCTGAAAGGAGGAGAGGGAGGGTCACGCACCAACACCTCCCTATTCGCGAGCCTTCTGGGGAGCTGCGCTCAGCATGAACCATAATACTCACGACAGAGAACCAACAGAGAACAGCACCGGCTGAGCACCGGGGTACAGGGAGTAAGTGTTTGCGAGGGAAGGCCAGCTTAATGCACGCGAAAGACGGAAATATGAATCGCATTCCTTACGCTCAGCTGAATTGTCCCATGCCTGCGCAATCTCGGGTCTTCCTGTTCGACTTTCTTTTCCCACCCCGGATCAATCCGAATGCTTGTTGATGCGTGTCAACTTTACAAAACCAAACAAGAATTTTTTCCTTCTTACCACCACTACCGTGCGACTGCTCGATCGTCGCGCTTTGGTTTCGCCGTCAGATGTCTTCAAATCATGTCAAGGGTGTATGCGACCTCCCAATGGACTTTTTATCCATGCTGGGAGCCGCAGTGGAATTGGCGTTCACCGCGTAAGCGATACTACTAAGCGTTCACCGTTGACAGAAGGCGGGACCTGGTGCAGAGGTCGGTGAATGGGAACTGCGCGGTGTCTGAGCGCATCAATGTAGTGGGCATGTTTCGACTTTCTGCGAGCTCGGGGCGTGGAATATAGCCCTTGAGCTCAGCGGGGATGCTCAACATCATTATTTGGCTGTGCTTGACCGGCGGCGACCGCTACCGCCACTGACGAAAAGAATGGGAGTGGGACTCGTTTGATGGCGCGAGTCCCATTAATGATGTCGCTTAAGCCAACCCTAGTATATTGGACTTATGGGGGTGACTTCTGGCATATCACCAAGGCTCGGAAATCCTGCGGAAGTTTCCTGGAGTCAGGAATGTCACAGAGCATCTATCTGCTCATGACTTGGAACAACTAGAGTGTCTGCAGAAAGTCCGCAGTATGCATCCTCACGACCTTGCAGCATCATTTGTGCGGGCACATCTTATTTTCGAATTGAATTCTGGAAAACATAAAGATTTCAACGAGAGACCGGATCAACCCTTGGTTGAACCATTGAACGGTCGACCTTTGGGCATGTAAGCACATGTGTTTGTTCATGCCTATCAAATGACTGTATCCTCAAGTCAACCGTTCAATCTATCGATTTGAACAACGTACTGCAAGCTCTTCATTCTATAAACACCGGGGAGGAGCACCAAAAGTCACGAATGTGGTGCTTGACAAGGTGCCTTTCGCTGGGGTCACTGCAGTTGGTCAGGTGTTCGGCCAGGTCACAGAGACCCTCGCGGTGGCGATCTTCCTCGTCGGGGTCCCGCTTGACCAGGCAACCCAACATTGAGAGCCTGGAGGGGAGATTCTGAATAAACTCTGCACTCTCCTCCAGATGGTTAGCATGGAAGAACGGGTTGATCAGCAGCTTGGTGCCGAACTGGGTGGACATGAGCGAAGGCGAAATGGTCCCACAAGTTGGAGGACACACGAGGTAAAAGGCTGAAGCGAGGATCTCCCCTATAGCAAGCGTGTTTTCCAAGGCCCTTTTTGTTTTGTTAATGTTGGGAATCCAGGAATGGTCACGGAGGTGGCCCTTGGCAAACTCCTGCTGATTGAGCTCCAAGAGAATGTTGGAGATCGAAGAGGTGGGACGGTGAGAGAGGTCATTAGCGAGCTGGATAAGTTCAATGGTGACCAGAATGTTGAGGAGGTAAGAGACCTGACTGTTCGCAGAGCGAGTGGTCTCCACGAGACGGTAGCGGCGAGCAGCTTGAAGCGCGGGGTTTTCAGTCAGTTCTGCTATGCTCTGGGATTCCAAGCAAAATTTGCGGACAGAAGGGTACTCTGCCCCATCTTGAAGACAGGGGAGAGTATCAATCTGTCCGCGGTCAGGCTCCGCATGGATGAACTAGACAAGATCTCTGAGGACGTACCCAGTTAGCATACCTCACATCATCCGGCCGGGGCGTTGTCGGGATGGAAAAGTAGCCGGTAACCAGTCCCATAAGGGCAAAATCCCGCTCGCCCTTGTCCCATTTGGGACGTTCAAAGATAATCCCGGCCACAAGGCGGTCCCCAAGCGGTCCCTGTTTGCAATGATCCGCGTCCAGCACACGCTCAACAGATTTCAGGATGGACTGGAACAGAGAGTTGATACGAGAGCTGGGAAGAGGACGATTTCGAGGTAAGTACCTTGAGAGCTGGGGAGAACGGTCGCCACGGAGATGCGGGGCTGTGCGGGGGAGTAGGAGGTGCGATGGGCCATGCGACGGGAGCCTGCGTGTTTCGATACCTATCACTGGTGAGGGCCTTTCTCAAAATGGCAACAACCCTGGTCCACCCGTCGCCTGCATCCATACCGTGTGCAGGTAAGCTGGGGATCTCGGAGTTTGAATAGCGCTGTATGAGGCTGCGTATGCTTTCTTGCCGTTTTCGAGACATCGTTGTTGGTCACCGTAAGGGGAGAGGGTTAAATATCGGCAGGACAATTCGGCTCCGTATCCGTAGTCCGCAGTGATAGAATCAACTTCTAAGATCTTAGATCGAACGTTACGATTTCAAGGTGTTTATTATTAGACCGCACCAGTGCGTGTCCTGTCTAAAGTGTTGGGAGTTACTCGCAAGTGACTCGCTTGCTCCGGGGCTAAAATGTCGGCTAGAAGTGTGACAAAAGTGTAACACTTTTTTCTCCTCTTGCAGCCATCCCTCTCTCTCAATCTCTTATGATGCCCGTCGTAACGGGAACAAAGAGAAAATCCGGAGGGGTTGCCTCAAGCCACGCTAGCAAACAGCAGAAGCGAACCATCGAGACCTTTTTTTCTCCGCAAGTTCTTGCTCAGGCGAGAGGAGGGAATGACGGAGAAGATCGAAGGGCAGTCCCGCTCAATCGGGAACAGACCGCAATTCTACGACAAATCCTGGATGGAGAAAATCTGTTCTTCACCGGTAGCGCAGGTGGGCACACCGGTCGTGACCAGCATGATCCGCCTCTTATCTCCATTTTTCCCCCAGGAACTGGAAAGTCCCTTCTGCTCAGGGCAGTCATCAGGGCGTTGAAAAAGAAGTTCCAGACGGCGGATGCGGTGGCGGTAACTGCGAGTACGGGAATGGCGGCTACCAATATAGGAGGTGGAGCCATTTCTCCACATTTCTTTGCCGGGTACTGAAGCCAGCAACTCAAGGCATGACTATTCACGCCTGGGGGGGCGTCGCTCCGAATCCACTGCCACTGAGCGAACAAATCCGCCACATTCGGCACTGTAAACCAGCTCTTCAAAGATGGAAAAAAGCCCAAGTGCTTATTATTGATGAAGGTGTTTTTCCAAATCGCTCTTCATCGTGACATTGGCCAACCCTACGCAGTCTCTATGGTCGACGGTGCTCTTTTCACCCGAATTTGTGAGATCGCACAGCGGTTGAGGGAAACAAACAGCCCATTCGGTGGCATCCAGGTAAGTGGTTGGCACCGACATGGATGTGAAAAATGAATGGTTCTGTTTCAGCTTGTAGTCACAGGCGACTTTTTTCAACTGCCTCCTGTCACCAGGGGGGGTCAGCCTGTTTTTGCATTCGAATGCGACGCGTGGACTCGATGCATTCAACACACATTAACCCTCTCTCACGTATTCCGTCAAAAAGACGAAGGTATTTGCTTGCGTTCCAACGTGGCCAGGGGCTTATGGATTTTGGGCAGAATTCATTACTTTGCTGAATGAACTCCGGCTCGGTCAAATCTCACCGGCTGCACGTGCCACCTTCCAAGCACTCTCCCGACCCCTTCCTCCGGATCCCTCTGGGATCATTCCCACGGAATTGTTCTCTCTGCGTCGTGAAGTAGAACGGGCAAATCTAGCTCGCCTCGATTCTCTAAGGGGCCACGAGCATTCCTTCGTCTGCCGGGACTCAGGGAAAGCACCGTCAGAGACGCGAGCAAAGCTCTTGGAGAACGTGATGGCCCCAGCGAAACTTGTCTTGAAAGTCGGAGCTCAAGTGATGTTGATAAAAAATCTGGATGAAAGACTGGTGAACGGCTCGGTAGGGAAGGTCATTGGATTCTGGACCCGTGGAGAGGTTCAATCCGAGCAGGAAAGGCTCAAGAAAAGCCACATACGGAATATTGACAAGACGACGCTGGTACCGCCAAATGGCTCGGCTTCTGAAAACAGGGACAACAGAGGACTCGGCGCTTCCAGCTCCTGTGACACCTCCAGAGATGGGGAACGATACCCTCTTGTCGAATTTCAGGTTCTGGACGACTCCACAATGGAGGCAGTACTCCTCGTCTCTGACGAGTTCCGAGTTGAGGACGCGCAAGGCGAAGTCGTTGCTCGTCGGATGCAGATCCCGCTCATCCTAGCGTGGGCCATCTCAATCCATAAGAGCCAAGGCCAAACCCTCCACCGCGTCAAGATTGACCTCGGGAAAGTATTTGAAAAAGGTCTGCATCACCATAAAATGTCTTGACATCCAACTTACCTCGAACAGGCCAGTCCTACGTTGCGCTTTCACGAGCGGCTTCAATGGCTGGTCTTCAAGTACTCGGGTTTGACGCCAACAAGGTGCGGTTTGTGCTCGCCACCGTCAGACATTGTTTGATTCCCAGCAGGTCAGAGCACATCCGAAGGTCCTCAGCTGGAATTTGTCCCTCAAAAGCCATGCACCCACCCCGTCTTCCCCCAGTTGATAAAACGTTCAATAGTCAAAGAACGAATACATCTTATTATATCCATTCAGCGGTTCAGACAGATGATGAGGCTGCCTATGCCGCGCTGTTCATACTTGGTCCAAGTTGCTGTTATGATCTTGAAAGAGGGACGCGTGAATGAAACAGCCGCAAACTAGGGCATTATTCAACCGAGTGTTCAGGGCACAACAGAAGTCTCATTATTCCTGCAATTTCTCAACGACCAAAAAAATTATCTGTCCGGGAGTACCCGGACTAGGGAATTAGCCCACGGCGGCTTGCGTGGTGCCTTAGAACCAAGACGAGGAGCGCCGGTGAGACAGCGAGAACGCTTGCTCATTGACGCGAAAGAGAGAAGTCAAAAGTTGAATGATTGAAAATGTAGTTTTGAACAGAATATCCACAGCGACACTTTGAAGAAAATCATTGTTGTTGAATCGTGCACACATGAGCGGACCGGCAGAGCAACTACACGGCCGTTTGGCCCCACGCAGAATGAAGCAAGTCACGCAGAGCCATCGCCTCCTCCTTATAATCGAGGGGCTGGATGCTCGAGATCCCGTACCGCACCCGGTGCTGGTCCTGCTCATCGGGGAAACATGAGGCGAAGGAGCTCCAATCAGGAGGCTGACACTCACGTTGTAATCATCTGACTTGGCGCGACACAGGAAATTATATGTCTCGCAGGTGGCTTCCTGTACCGTAGATGTGAACAGCATATCGTCCTCGCGCTACCAAGGCATCAGCACCTTCGCGCGAGGCGAGGGAATGAGCGTGTTGCAAGGTCCCACCTTTAGCACTTCCATTTCGTCGGCCGTCTTTCCGAAAACCAACTCTCCCACTCCGTTGAAGCCTTGCAGCCATGCCTGTGCCGACCAGTCCGAGCTCGCCATAGACATGACATACCTATAACAACAGCTATGAGTATGGGCTCCCATAACGATCCATGGTGTGGGTCACCGATATTTGGGCTGGGGCCATGATTGATTGCATTTGTCACACAGCCAGGTGCCATCGGGTTGCTCTATGACCTTCTTATTGCAGTCGTTTTTCTTGCAGGCAGCGTACCAGAGTGAGTCGGGATTTATGAAGACAACCGTCGCCCGAAGGGAGAAGTAGTCGGACTCTTGGTTGTCAGGTTCCCCCACCCTCGAGTCTCTGACGTCCAGAATACTTCGGATTTCATTTCGCTGGAATTTGGGCTTTCCGGCTGCACCTCCACTACCACTGCTAGATTGGTGGGTCTGGTAGGAGATGGTTGTGCCGGATTCCTCGTACCAACCTCGCAGCGCATGTGCGGCTGGGATGTCTGGGTTCAGCTCCATTGAACTGGGGCTGAAGAATGAAAGCGACCGTCCTGAAGCTGATTAAGAAGGTCGTAATATAGTACCAGACTCTCTTACCACCGTAATCTCCCACCTTGACACTCTTGAAGGCGATGACAGCGTCGTAAGAGCCAAACTGCTCAGCTTGCTTGCCCCACAAGGTCATGCCAACAGAGAAACAGGAAGTGTCGACAAGGGTGAGCTCACGCTTGAGGACCTGTTCAGGTACTCAGCATTGAATGTGGTAATGTTGGCAACAGTGCTGTATTTCGTACTTGTCGATTTGTGGCCTTGGATGTGATTTCACTCATTGGTGCAACCTCCTTGACGATGGCAAGTATATCTAGCGGAAGAGATGTGACATCTGGAGAAAGGGTAGCTGAGAACCTACCACAAATGGACTCTTTGGCGTGTTTATCCAGTTCTCCTAATGGCACGAAATCGTATTTGATTCTGGGGACTGTAGCATCAAAACACTAAGTGGGAAAGGTTTGGGTCCGGTCCGAAACGGCGGCTCTAAAACTCTCACACACCTCCTTGATCACTGTATGCCTCTCAAAGGCCAGTTCGTATTCGTTGCTCACAACCGCAAACTTCTTCTTCGCGAGGTTGACGCGCGCCCCAGAAATGTAGTACACCTTTCCCTCCTGTACCTGGTCGTATAAGGCTACCGCAACCTTATTGAAGGCTGTCGCCCTAATTTCACCCGTTTCGTCCATCAACGTCACGCCGAAAAGCTGGCCATCGCCGTTCCTGTTCCCAAAGGTTTTCATCTCACCCTTTTGAATGACGCGCGCTTGGATAGCCCAATTGTTATGATATGGGCTAAGGCTTTCAATCGGGTAGATCGGGCGACGGGTCTGCGCAGCGGGCGCTGTAACCCGCTGTGGCACGGCGGGAGGGGCGGGGGCAGGGAGTTGATGGGTGGATGAGGCTGCGGTCAGTGTCGGGCTGGTTGCAGCTTGGGGCGGCTCGTGGGTAAGAGGTGTAGGAGAGCCGATTCTATGGCCAGCATCCCCCACAACATCCAACTCCAGGACAATGATGAGGCTGTAGCAAAATGGTAGATACGACTTAGCGCGTGTTATGCTACGCACCGTTTGTCCTGTACAAGGGTGCACGTCATCTTCGTCACGTAGACAATCGTGTTCTTCTTTATCTTGCCCTCTCTGACGAAGGGGTTGAGTCTCGTGGCGAGCATGGCTTGAATAAAATATTCTCCATCGGACACGATAAGCCGATACCTCTCGTGGCCACTGCCTATTGGCCTGACGGAGAGGAACTGCAGGGTATGCGTCCCGTCCAAGGGGAGCACACGGCCTGGAGGAGCAGTGTGTAAGAGCATACAGCTGCCTGTGGTGAGCTGGACTGTCATGATGCAAGTGGAGGAAAGAGAGCCCGATTGAAGTCACGACGTGGGGAGAGGCTTTGGGGAGGCGCGAAGACAACGCACAGGGCGTATTTAAGCATCAGCGCCAAATCTTACCGCCCGTTGATCCGATTGGTATCAGTGTTTGCGTTGGAACGAGAATCCGTTCAAAAAGGGTTAGTCCGGATCAATGTCAGCCAACTGGCACGGTGTTTTGCTTCAGATATAGAAGCTGGAGTTTTCGGAACACTCATTGCTGGAATGGCAGTCATGTTCCGAGTGTCTCATCCTCCACAATGTGTTCCTGGAGTGCAGATAAAAATCTATGAAACTCAGCTCTGAACGCTCAACAGATTGTGTTGCCGGCAAGGTTTGTGTGCTTTTTCCACCAAGCTTAGTTTCATGAAGAAGGTGTTTGCGCGTTTGGTTCGGATCGCAGCCTGCAGGAGTTCAGTGGCATGTAGTTATGCTTGCTTTATTGCTTTTACATAAGTCAACCGGCGTGATTCGCACAGCCACGCTAAGTGTCACTCCGGAAAAAGGCAAAATTTGGGGTCCCTGAAGAGGTATCTTAAATGTATAGTATCAGGAACAGTAGTAGTACCAACAAAATTGCACCTGAAATGCAGAGTTCCGGGCCGTCTGAAGAGGTTTCTGAAATTATTAGTTTCCGAGTAGCTGGTGATCCGATACTTACCGTTTCGGGCAGCGTTTCCGTTCTCCAGAAACTGCTCCTGAAACTTTGAGTTTCAGGGAGCGGTTTATTGTCCACCAAAGACAATAGTTTCGGTCACAGTTTCGGATGTTGCCGAAACTGTTGTTTTCAGTGGGCCGGGCCGGGCGGGCCGGCCGGTGTCAGGAGCCCGAAAAACAACAGTTTCGGCAACATCCGAAACTGTGACCGACACCATTGTCTTTGGGGCACAATAAACTGTTCCCTGAAACTCAAAGTTTCAGGAGCAGTTTCTGTTGAGTCGAAATTGCACCTGATACGGAGCATTTTGGGTGGCCAAATACCATTCCTAAAATTTCCTGTTTCAGTAACCCTTCCAGTGCCCCAGATATGCTACATTTCTGTTACAATTTTAGCCCTGCTTATATTGCTACCAATACTAAAAGCTTAAGATACATCTTCAGGGACCCCGAATTTTTCTTTTTTCCGGAGTGTGTTCTGCCATAAGGGCTTATTAAGGGTCGGGATTTTGGTCAAGGCCTTAGCCCTTAATAACGAGTAATTAAGGGGTCGATCTTAAGGGGTATTTAAAGGCCTTATAATTACATAAGTCCAAAATTTCCTCACCACTTGAGCAGACTAGAAGAGTCGTTCTGCAAACCGCCAACAGGCCACGGCACCTTCTCAACTTTCAAGGTGTGCGGCCCAGTTCCTCGTCGATAATAACAACAGTATTGGTTGATTTGTCACTTGTGTGTTCAACATGCGAACCTTGCTAAGTACACAAAATTTCGAACCGCTGCAAGGTTCGGTTTTCTTTCTATCTGCACCGTTGGTCTCTCAGCTGGTGGAGTAGGTTGTGGTTGCTGTCGGTCGGGCTTCACAGCGGTGTCGTTTTCTGGGGGGATCAAACTGCATTGATGCCATCATTAACCCTTAATTAAGGCTTCGGTTGATTCTTGCCTAAGGTTAAGCCTTAACTTGGAGGCCTTAATAAGGGTTATCTGAACATAAGGCTTAGCCCTTATGTCGAACACTGCGCGGCAGTTCACGGCCAGTTTACTACGGTCAAAGACTTACAGTCCTGTTCAGGTGAGAAGCGACATGTGCGAATGGACCGTCTGGCATTGAGGACTGCTTAGACTATTGGGGGTCGATACGGATGATTCAGTCAAGGTATGATCTGAAAACCTTGGAACTCCCCGGCCAAATATCCGCCGAAGACGAGAGAGATCATGTCCGAGCCCTTTCAACCGTAGATTGTAAAGTGACCATCATATGTACTTGCCTCACAGGGTGAACGGTTCGCCACGAAAGGAACTGAGGCGTACAAAACACGGTTCGCTAGCATTGTGAATCAGACCGACGGGTGAGAGTAATCAAGGTAGGGTTCGTGGTGAGACAAAGAGTATAGACGGGATGTGCAATACGAATAGGAGACGAAGCATGGACAAAAAATCATTGATTCATACGGAACAAAAAACAGAGCACGATATCGGGAACAAGTGTGGGAAACGACTCAATGTGGGATAGAGGTCGGGGGGAAAAAAGGAGAAAGGGAACGGCGTGAAGAAATTTAGGTGCCTGTGGCCCGTGACATACGAATTGATTGAAAACTATGTTGCGATTAATTCTATGCCTCACTGCAATGAGACTCGCTTTCCTGGTCGTCTGTAACAAAACTATCCAGCTCATAGCTGTCCGTTTGTCCCGAATCCCGTGCTGGGGAGTTGGAAATCTGCCGTCTATGCCGCAAATCTTCGCTCAGCCCACCCCCGAACATCCCGTTCCGCACCGGACGGCTCGCGAAGCCGGGAATTGCGCCTTCAGAGGAGCTTGGGGACAATAGGCTCTGGTGATACACAGAGCTTTGGTCGTAGCCGGTCGCGCGCTGCTCCGAAGTGGCTCGGAGGAATTGTCGATCTGATTCGTCTTCAATATCGTCGTCAGAGGAGCACTCACTCAGCTCACGGCCTGACTCTACGGCCTCGATGTCACACATCTGTCGTAGGAGGCCGGTGAGCTGATGCGGTTGGAGGTGATGATGGCCTTCCTCTGCTGATGACGACTCGCGCCTGTACAACCGCCGGCCCACAGGCGAACCAGATCCCGATGCAGAGAGAATGTCCACTGAGGGTATACGACGTCGACGCTTCAACGGACGAACAGCAGGACTCCGAGTAGATGAGGGTGCTGATCCCAGCTCTACCCAGCCGGTAAGCTCGGCAGAATTTGGCAGTGCTGACGCCACCACCTGGCGGGAAGTGTTGTTGTCTGTGGTTGTAGACACCTCATCCACTCCTACAGTTGATGGAGTGGAACGAGGAAGCCTATCCATCGGAGAATCAATGATTTTAACTTCCCAGTCATCGTCCAGACCCAGTAACTTCTTACTGGTGTATGGGTTACGATTGGCGGGAGAAGAAGCACCTGCATTGTATTCAGGTCATTTATCAACGGGAAAATAGAATCGTGAAACGTACTCGGCGCGCTGTCACTGTCAATCTCCACAATGCTCAGGTGAGTTTCGTCAGCCGTTCGCTGCAAGCTCATCGCGGCATCCAGAACGGTTGGAGGTGCAGCGTGAGCTGGGGGAAATATGAGTCCAGACTGTATCTCAATGTCTGTCTCATCGTCTCTCCCTGCTTGTTCCCAGTCTCTCGCAACCTTCAGGCGCTTATTGGTACCACGCAGAACCCGTGGTGTTGAGACACTGCGGTACCGCGAGACGGGGCTATCTGGTGTGGTGCTAGAGGCACCATCATTGCGGTTCCGCTTCGTGCCCTTGGGACGATTCTTCCTCCCTCTTGATCGGACACGCTCTTCAATCTCTAGCTTCATTTCGAGACATTGGGGTTCGATATGATCTGGAAGCAAGCGTTCAACATCGCCGTAGAACTCAAACTGGTCGCCGCAAACGATGGCCTTTTGAACGTCCTTGTGCGATCTCTGGGCCTCATCCATGTCACACTTTTCCCGGGCTGCGGAGATTAGTATATGGATGGTGCCGTCGTACCTACGGCCGGTGAGACCGAGGCTTTGGAGCTGCACACACCTCTGAGCACTCTGGTGCGTTGAAGGAGCGGAGATGCACTCACGATTCGCGGGGTCTCCTGGGCATCATAGCAAACAATGAGGCCAACATCACCGATGTCCGATAACTCTTCCCCGATGGAAGTTGCTACCAGGACATTCAGTTCATCAGAACGGAATCTCCGCAGGATCTGGGGGCGAAAGTATCAGTAACAACAAGCGATTCGACGCACGGTGTCTCACCGCCATTTGCTCGGTTTCAGCGGGCCCTGTTCCTCCTGAATCACTTGTCCCCTGACCAACGAACTGGTGGGGGCGAATCCGGGGTCGCTCAGAACTTAAAACGTGTACAATCTCTTCAACGGCCGCAATTTGGTCAACTGCCTCTCTGAATGCCACGAAGACCATGACGTTGGTTGGTTCGTTTTTGCGGTGTTGCTGCGCAAAGTGCTGGAGTACAAGAGCCTTCATGCACTTCATTTTAGGGTGCATCGAGAACCCTTCACGTCCTTGAACTTCAAGTTCGGTGATCACTTCTTTAAACAAAGGGTCGTCCCGTAATTGCCTTCGGTTGGAAAAGTTCCCTTCGTTGTCCGCATCGCGTTTCAGAGCGTGTATGACTGTGTTACACATGCCAATGGTCCCCTGGATCTGTATATTACCTGGTTAGAAAGCAGAATCTCGAATGTGTTGGCTTACAAGACAGGACTTGGCTCTGGCAAGATAGGAGAGTGTGGCCAAAGCCCTGATCGCCCATCCTTCGTTAGGCTTCAAACATCCTTCTCCTTCGCCAGTCTTCAGGGATTGCAGCTTTGCCTCTGCGGTGAACGAGTGCAGAGAAGCTGCATCAATCGACCGGTCTATCATATTTTGTTGTTGGAGAGGTCTGAGTACAGACTTGGCAGTTGAGTGGTGCAAGCGCATGGTGCGAGAAGAGCTCACCTCTATGAGCCTGGACAGAGGATCGTTGATGCGGTCCACATGTTCGGTCATCGCAACAATGTGCTGCTCAACGTTCTTTGTTGTCGCTTGAGCTGTGGCCAGGCGTAAGATACTGAAACACACCTCGTCCTGTATATAGATTTTCGAATCAGGACTGCGACTGCCCTCGTTCCGAGACTCTATTCTGCTGATATGAAGGACGTCAATCAAGGCTTGCACAGCTTCGCGGTCGGCTCCAGGATTCGCAGTCAGAGCCAAAACCCGGAAATGGCGGTTCTTCGCCATCATGAACTGGACGGCTTTGTCGTATGCATAGTATCCGGTTGCCTTGTGAGCTTCGTCTAGAGGGACTGATATAAGCAATGCTATCTGGTCCAGGTATCACAGCATTCCTACCGAATACCAAGAGAATGATGTCTTCGGCGTCGTAGGTCCCAAAGAGGAGATCATTGTTGAAAATTTGGGGAGTCATGTAAAACACTCGTTTCTCCTTCCACTGCAGAGTGCTTCGGTCATAGCGGCTGAGACGAGGAAAATCAACGTACGGCCCGTGTACGTAATGGTGCGATTATGAGGTTCATACACCTCTGGCTGGAATGTTGGTCCGTTCCTGAACATGTCGTCGGGTTCAAAAAAGCGAGGTCGATAAGCGGATACAAGGCGAAGTTCGCCAGGTCGAGGAGTGTAAGGATTAATATCGTGTAGGACTGGTGGAGGCGACAGGGGCCGTGGGTTGAGACATTCGTCCCACGTTAGATAGCGAAGCTGAGGTGGGGTAGTGGCTGTGGTAACACGGGGCAAGACTGGATAAGTTTCCCACTTCGCCGTCGCGCAAACGGGAGGGAGTTTAAGAGATCCAAAGTCTGGATTGGTGTAGGGGTGGGTGGAAGTGAGGATGGTTTCGTGACCAGGCCAGGGTGCAAGACTGTAGCTTGGAGGCGCGGTCATAGTGGGCGGAGTATAATGTGGTAGGTGATAAGCCGATTTATGCTCACATGATCAGTGGCGTCTGCTTCGGAGGCACCGGAACTTATTCTGACATGCTAAAGTCAGAGTCACGTTCTTTTCCACAGTCGTCCTTTGCGTTCGAAAAACCCTGAGGCTTTCGCGATGAACCTTCATTGCTTTTGGGGAGTTCCTAAGTCAGGCATCTCAAGTGTCCTCAAGACTGCTGAATCTGAGTCAACTGAAGTTCTTGTCCGGCTCGCCCTAGCAGGCAGGATGACAAATTCCTAGGGTCGTACATCCGTTCGACTTCATAAGGCATCCAGGTCTGCTTGAAATATCGTGGAAATTTCCAAAGGTCTCTAAAGGCACTTTTTGCTGGACCCACAATTACGGCATTCCCGGATGCAATAGTGTCGGTTGTCATGACAACCTCGGTATCAATAGTGTTATCCGCGCAAGGAAATTTCCCATACGGGGATGACTTTTGATCGGCCCCAATTGGCGACTTGTTGATTTGTCGAAATGTCACT
>JARGYF010000315.1:0-21766 GCA_029203975.1 Mycena vitilis | reverse complement strand
TTTCTTGCCATCGTCCCCTCCTGCTTCTTTCTGTGGCTTCTGGAATCCTGGACTACGGAATTCAAGATGAAGAGTAGAAGAAATCTTAGCTGTGAGCAGTGTGTCACTGTGTGATAGGATCAGCATGAAACACAGTGCTCCATCAACTTTTACAGCTTATTGAAAACAAGAGGTTCTGGGTCCTCGTTGTGCAGGATACGATGTTGAGTTCGTTCACCGGAAGATCGAGCATACAACAGCCCCTCGAGTGAGGAAATTGCCCTTTTGCCTCAAATTTTGCTGACGCCATTTAGTTTCGATCTCGACCTACCTCTCGCTCTTGGCGACTCCGTCCATCCCGTCGAACAACTGGATAGTGGCGCGTTCATCAGCATCTATCTGCAGTTGATGGCAATATTCCGGCGGATACAAGAGGCCGTGGTAAATGCGTCCACTCATTATCTCGTCTATCTTCTCAGGTTATCTTCAACAGTACCCCTTGAATGGCCAGATGTATTCCCCAGACGTTGTGGTTGAGTTGGAGTCCGTGATCGTTCGAAAACATCCGTTGCCTTACTGAATTAGTCAATAGTTCCGCGCTCAATGCCTGGCTCGATAAAATCCCGGGTTATTGTAAGTACTGGTGGTCGATAGATCGTTTCTCACTCATTCTATTTATCAGTGCGATGGGATCCTCATCAATTGAATAAAGCAAGTTCAATCGTCATTCTTTCCGATGTTCTTTACAAAACCTAACGGAACAGACTTTCCTCAATCAATCCGCCGCTTTGTATGTTTCAACTCCTCTACTCTGGTCGGCTACCATCTGAGCTTGAGCTTATCTCTTAGGTATTCGACGTATTATCATGGTATGTCGTGTTTCGCTTTCCCCGCTTCGAATTGACGCAAAGTGTATAGCGCAAATCTTGCTACACCGCCCGTGCATCCCAACTCCCGGGAAGGAATTGATGGTTGACGTCGGTGCCGCTTTACCCTTTGTCAATCGGGTCATTTATGCGTATATATATCAGGCCACCTTTCCGTCCCTCGCTATCTGCGCAAACGCGGCGCGGTCGTGTGGGCATGTGTTGGACGTCCAAACACAACGCCATCAACCGTTGCCCTTCCCCCAGGTCGTGGTAAATATACGCCCGTGATTACACCCACACGCTCAACGCCTCACAGACTGTCCTTTTCGATTGCGCCGTCGTACTCCTCATCAACGTCTGGGCGGTAGGAGGTGGTCCGAGGTCCACGACGCCGGGAGACCTTAACAGGGCCACGGCCGACGTCCAGATGTGCGCACATGTCCTGCGGTTGTGCGAAGGACGGTACGTGTTCTGCGAATGGCTGAGGCGTGTCTGATAGATAAAGAACCCAGATGGCAATTCGCCGGCAGAAAATACGACATCATCGAGACCATGTTGAACGTTGGCAAGTATACCTCCGACGCAGTTTCACGGAAGCGTCGGCGCCCAGCAGAAGCGGATGAGCTGCTCTTCAGTGCTTCTGCACTCCCGGGCACTCATCTGGAAGGAAGCCTTGCAGAGTCCTCGACCTCCGTCGGACGATCCATTCGTCCAGCCGACCATCTGTATACATTGCCCCTGCGCGCGGAAGAACTCGGCCGTCTGCCCGTGTACGATCCGTTTCAGTACGAGTTCAATTTTCACTACCAGCCGGATTTCCAATATCATCCTCTGGGACCTTTTGGCACCGTCCTTGATCTTCCGCCCAGTAAGATTCCCGATTTAACATGTAACATGGCGTTGATCCAGTTTATTCAGTCTTTGATGCTCAAGTCCAGCGGGATATATTCGGCGTTCAAAATGGTGGAATTGTCCCTGACACTGGGCCTGCGAACGATCAGTACGTTGGATTACTTGCCAGAATTTTACCCCTTCTCAACGACCTGCAGAAGCTGGCAGGATTGGAGCGCGTACCTGGCGAATCTGGGGGCACAGAACTTCTAGATCTTGACAATGGCTGGGAAGACGTACCATACTGAATCGCTTCAGAAGTTTGTGCTTAGAATGTACTATCCAGTGATAGACGCGACAGAGGTATTTCACTGGGATAATCCGCGCGCCAGGCCTCGTACCTCTCCAGCGCGGTTATCCGACAACCATTCGACCTCTGAGCGCAAGTCATCGTATTCGACGGGGAGATCATACGGGCATCCTGTGTTATCTCCCTCCAAATCAAGCAAACAAAGGGAAATCGGAGGCGCAAGACCGCTGTCTGCGCTCATCCAGCATTCGAAGGACCAACAAGAATTCTGCCTCATCGACGCCGCACAGCGTCAGGTGGCGCAGTTTGGGGCAGTTAAGGGCACCATCATCTACCGGGATGCACCAGGACGCTCAGCATGTACAGCCGGTGGACACATATTTCCACGATCGAAGGGACCCGGTCCAAGATCAGGGAGATATTCCCGACTGCCTCGTTGATAGCGAGCTTATACAGCCGACACGATGACCGGTCGGTGAGATCAGGGAGAAACCTGGTGTTGTACTCAACGTTGATATCTTCCAAAGCCGGGAGGATGAAGGAGTTTAGGTCGAACCCATTCAGGACAATGGACAGCATGCGGAGACGGGGGAGTTCAATGGCGTGCAACGTGTGTGATAGAAGGGGCGGTGGTAGGTGAGCTGCCTTTCCAAGGGTGAGCTGCACGAGATCCTGCGCGATCCGTAGGCAGCGGTCGGAGGTGCTCGGCATCTGAACCCGAAGCTGGGTGAGCTGACCAAACGGTACATCGAGGCGGCGAGGACTGCCGTGAAGTTCCACGCGGTCAATTGAGGCGCCTTGGCAAAGGCAGTACGAGTCACGCTGCCTTTGGCTCTTATGTAGACCACCGCACGAAGGTGCGGAAAGCAACCGGCTTCGTTGAGGTTGTTGAAGCGGAGGATCATGGATTTGGGAGGGGTGCCCAGAAAAACGGTCTGCCAGCGCCCGGGCATCCTGTGTTATCTCCCTCCAAATCAAGCAAACAAAGGGAAATCGGAGGCGCAAGACCGCTGTCTGCGCTCATCCAGCATTCGAAGGACCAACAAGAATTCTGCCTCATCGACGCCGCACAGCGTCAGGTGGCGCAGTTTGGGGCAGTTAAGGGCACCATCATCTACCGGGATGCACCAGGACGCTCAGCATGTACAGCCGGTGGACACATATTTCCACGATCGAAGGGACCCGGTCCAAGATCAGGGAGATATTCCCGACTGCCTCGTTGATAGCGAGCTTATACAGCCGACACGATGACCGGTCGGTGAGATCAGGGAGAAACCTGGTGTTGTACTCAACGTTGATATCTTCCAAAGCCGGGAGGATGAAGGAGTTTAGGTCGAACCCATTCAGGACAATGGACAGCATGCGGAGACGGGGGAGTTCAATGGCGTGCAACGTGTGTGATAGAAGGGGCGGTGGTAGGTGAGCTGCCTTTCCAAGGGTGAGCTGCACGAGATCCTGCGCGATCCGTAGGCAGCGGTCGGAGGTGCTCGGCATCTGAACCCGAAGCTGGGTGAGCTGACCAAACGGTACATCGAGGCGGCGAGGACTGCCGTGAAGTTCCACGCGGTCAATTGAGGCGCCTTGGCAAAGGCAGTACGAGTCACGCTGCCTTTGGCTCTTATGTAGACCACCGCACGAAGGTGCGGAAAGCAACCGGCTTCGTTGAGGTTGTTGAAGCGGAGGATCATGGATTTGGGAGGGGTGCCCAGAAAAACGGTCTGCCAGCGCCCCGAGGCTGCAAGGAGGACGTCCAAAGCATCCGCGTTGTATTGGAGCTCTGTGGTATCCGAAAAAGCGACGTAGACCATGAGCGGACAGGGTTTCGAGCGCTCCAGCTGGGCTCGCAGAGCATCGATGGGGATTGTTGGGGAGAGGTTGACCCGCGTCCACAGAAATGGGGAAGCGAGGCTGATATTGCTCCACAGTCCACAGACACGACTGATGTTCCAGGGAGAATCATCGTATGCAGATAAGGCACTGAGGCTGCCGTGCCGAAATATTTCTTCCAGCATTTCGGGAGGCAAACGCCGCAGCGGGGATATAATTTTGGAGTGCTTGGGGACTGGAATATTGGCGTCGATATGGGACCAGAGGGTCGACAGAAAGATGCTGATTGATCTCCATCGACCACAGACGCGGCCAAGAACCCATGGGCTCCTGTCCATCGGTCGACGTCGTGGAACGTCGGGCAAGGTGTGAACAAAGATTTCGGTCAAGATATCCTCGGGCAGGCGTCGGATTATGGATAAAATTGCCGCGCCACGGTGCGCATCCTCGACTGCCCTCTTCCGCTTGTTCAGCAGATGTAAAAGGATGTCTTCAGCGGCGGTGATGGACGCGTCCAGGCTCGAGATACGGGTATGCAGCCCGTGGAGTTAGATTTCTTTTTGTTGCTTATTCTGCGTAGGAGCCTGGGGACACTAGCTACTGTACGTTTTTTCTTATTCATGATGATAATCGGACGAAGCTGACATCTTCTTTGGTTTGCAGTGTATCGCCGCTCGGTGTTGCTTATTTCCCCGTAATCGAATCCGTGCTTGCTCTATTCTCTGGTATTGATGTTCCATTTCCATTGGCGAGCTTCGCTCGCCGTGCTGTTTGCAACCCACTCTTCAACCGCATTCAACCACTCGGAACTCTGCAGAAGTAGCTGTGCTCGAGGAAGGAAGTCGGGGGCCAAGCTTAACGTTTTGGACCGTCAGATGTTCCTCGCAGGCCGATTTTACAGCTCCCTGCGGAGCATCACCATCGTGCAATCGCAGCGCGTCCAATGACACGCGGTGTTCCTTATGTTGGTCTGCAGGTCTACTGTTCGCTCATGTTCGCTCTCGCCTTTGAGTCAACAGTGACCAGCTCCTTATTATCCGTCCGCTACCCTTGACATCGGCGTCTGACGGCTACCACCATATAATACCCCCAAGAAAGAAACAATCGGTGAGAACTTCCTTCATTTATCGATGGTTGAACCCATCGTGAGCCGGCGCTGCAGCTGCGGTGAACCAATTATTGCGCTCGAGATCTTCAGGTTGGCAAGATGGAGAGAGACCAAATCCGCCCTCTGGCGCAGACTGGGACTCGGACAGAGTCAGAGAGGAAATATTGGAAAAATACAAGAAAATAGTGGTCTTTTTTCAGTCGCACACATCGTTCGCCCGTTTCGTAAGATCGCCGTTTTGGTGGGATTTGCGTTCAGTACAACGCTAACCGTAAGTAGAAAACCCCGGACCTCGGAGCGGCGTTGGCCCATGGCAGCAAATTGTGGACTTGGACTCAAACCCAACCATTGTTTGTGAATGTTTTCCATATGTTCGACTACTCTAACCCTACGTCCCAAAGGTCCGAAAACCCTCGCCTATCACCCTAGGAGCCCCAATGGGGTGAAAATTCCCTTATGGGCCTAAAAAGACAAAAATTCTCGCAAGTTTTACAGAAATTTCGGCCGAGTTCAAGCATAGTCTCCCCGTCCCGAAGGTCTGGGTGTAGGAAAAAAGAAAAAAGGGGAAATGGGGGTTACCGTTGAAATGAAAGGGGCGGGGTGTTGAGTTCGGTTGTTTGAGGCGGTGGGAAAGAGGGTCGGCGTGCGGTGCGAAGACCGGGTTAGTAGTGAAAAAAAATGAAGGTGTCTGGAGGTAAGTCAGCGGGTGGGTCAAGGAAATTTGGAGGAAGAGGTACCTTGATGACGCGCAGGCTGGGAGGGAGAAGAAGGATCTGGGGGTAAAGTCAGCAAATGCGTAGAAAAAAAAGAGAGAGGAATTGAATGGAACAATGCGGAGGTAAGTCAGGAGTACAAATATGACCCGGCCACGCAGAAGAGCGGGGACAAAGCAAAAGAAGTAAACTAGAGCACGAGCTAAAATAAGTGGAAGGGAAAGGCTCTCGCAAGAGCAGGGATGAAGAAAAGGCCCGCGAAAGGCAGGCAAGAGGAAGTGAAAAGAGGTACGTAGAAGGAAAAAAAGCAAAGAAGGAGGAGAGGCATGAAGAACTAACCAGGACAGCCTAATCAGGACAGCGCCGGACGTCTTGATGCATGCGGGAGGGAGCAGTTGGAGCTGAGGTCGAAGGTGTCGAGGTCGAAGTCGATGGCTGAAGTCGAAGGTGGTGATGGTCAAGGTCAAAATCGAGATCAAGACCATGGTCGAAGCTGATGGTCGAGGTCGAGGACAGTGTGGAGGAGGGCCATAAGGACGGGACGGGAGAGGGGATGGTGGTGGTACGAAAGCATGAGGCGCTTGGGGCTCTCGCAAATCAAACCCTGGTTTTGTTAACGGAACGACATCAAATCATGATTTATGCAATGGGCGAAAGAAAATGCGCGAGGTACGCGAGCTTACCTCCGTGACAGCGGACTTGAAGCATTCATAGTAGAAATGCAATGAAGGGGAGAGCATGGAGACTGCCAGGCAGCACCCAGTTCAACAAGGCAAGTTGAACGAGGTCGAAGTTGAATTTCCCGCTCGCGGGAAGTCCAAAAATCTTGAAAGGAATTGCATCCCCATGGGACGCGTCGGCCCAGGCGTGACGGGCCCTCAGGAGACCCTGAAGGTGGTGCGATGTCGCTCGCCGGACGCTCAGAAATAGAATTTTGATAATAAAAGCAAAGCAGAATATAGTACGGACCAGGTGCAACACTCGCAGCGTCGGTCGCGGCACGCAGGAATCTGGATTTTGAACCGTCGGAGTGCGGAAATCAGGCACGCTGAGATCACCCGGGTTTATGTGGAGTCGGTCGCGGGACGCCGAAAAATCAAAATTTGAAACCGGAGCCTTGCAGACTACGTAAAGTGGCCTGGGCACGGCGAGATACATAGAGCAAAGGGGAGCATCGGTGTGTGTAAGGCAGGTGTAAGGAATATCTGAAGGGGAGCGCATATGTAACCTGTAGATTGAAGCCGTGCAGCGGGCAGTTGAATATTGTGTGTAAGTTCTACGTTTTGGCGCCGCAGAGCGGCGCCCTGGATGGAGATCGAAGGCGGAACATTGCGCGTGGAGTGAGAATGTGTGGAGTGGGGTGTGCCTGCCGGCGGCCAAGCTTTGAGAAAAAAGGCCGGTTAGAACTTGAAGAATGACGTTAGAATGCGAAATGGGACGAGGGCGTACCAGCATCAAAGGCCCGCTCGCGGGAACGCCATATGTAGTGTCGAAGCATTCGGCGCGAAGCGGCGCCTTCCCGACGCGTTGGACATGCGGGAGACGAACATCCGGCTCGTTGAGCTTGTGGGCGCCGCGTGCCTGCCGGCGGCCAAAAGTTCTGAGAGAAAGAGGACTTTAGAGCGTGAAAAAAGGATCATAAGACAGAATAAGAATGCGGGCCTACCAGCATTGGAAGCCAGTTCGCGGGAGCGCGATACGTCGTGTCAAAGCATTCGGCGCCGCTGCGCGGCGCCTCTGCGACGTGCTGGACACGAGGGAGAAGAACATCCGGCTCCTTGAGCTTGTGAGCGCCGTGTGCCTGCCGGCGGCCAAATTTTCTGGAAAAAAGAGGAGGTTAGAGCGTGAATAATGAAAGTACAAGGCAAAGGTGGAGCGAGCCTCACCAGCGTTGAACTGCAGCTCGCGGGAGCGCGATACGTGTCAAAGCATTCGGCGCCGCAAAGCGGCGCCTCCCCGACGAGCTGGACACACGAGAAGCGAGTAGATGGCTCACTGGACTCGGAGACGCCGTGTGCCTGCCGGCGGCCAAAAATTCTGGCGAAACGGGCAGGTTAGAGCGTGAAAAAACGATTATGGGGCAAAACAGGAATGCGGCTCACCGGGATTGAGACCTCCCTCGCGCGTACTCGATATATGGTGTCAAAGCCTTTGACGCCGCTTCGCGGCGCCTCCCCAACAGGCTGGACACACGTGGATTGACAATCCGGCTCCTTGAGCTTGAGGGCGCTACTTGCCTGCCGGCGGCCAAAGGTTCTGGGGAAAAGGGCGATTTTGAGCGTGAAAATGGCGTCAGAACTCAAACGGGAAGAAAGGACATACCAGCCGCTGGCGTCTTCTCCGGGGAGCGCCATAGGCGCGGTACAAATACCAGTAGCGCTGCGTTGCACCTCACGAGACACGCAGGAGACCGACAAAACCACTGAGCCGGGATGCTGGCCAGGGGAATGCAAAATTTCTGGTAAAAAGTCTAAGTATGCATTAGATGGCATCGGAAGTCCAAGGCAAGGACAAGCGCACCTAACAAGGGCCAGGGCCTGTTCCATGAGCGGCAGATCGGACTGCTTGCGACGCCTGGGAGAGTTGGAAGGTGGAGGGAGAGCTGAACCCAAGACGGAGGATGAAGGAAGAGGTCAACGGCATCAGGTCAACACGTCACAACAGCGCGCGCCAACTTCTCCCAACGACGTCGACCGCGGTGGAATGTCCGGCGGCCACACTGAAACACGCACGCTCCACTGCCTTTCACCGCCGACTCCGGGACGTCGCACGCCGATATAGCGCACCCTGGGAGGCCGCGACTTTCTGCCGACTTAGGCGCTGCCATGATCTCGCTACCTCATATGGCCCTGACAGCCTAGCCCTCTGTTGGACCTTTGGTGGAGCAGCTACCCCTTGTGTATGCCCGTGCTTGCCCGCGCCCTCGGGTTCAAGTAGCGGCTTTTGGGTGCTTTTTGCAAGACGGATGGGTTTTTATTTGGATGGCAAAGTTCACACAAAGATTCTGTAAAATTAACAAAACAATTCAGTGAAGGAAGGGTGATTTTCCTGGCATTTTTGGCGTGAAACTGGTCTCACAATGATTTTTTTCTTTCAAACAACCACACATGGAACCACCACGCTTTCGTCCAAATTAGGGAATCTTTGGTTGAAATCCGACCGGTACGTCGATTTAAATTCTCTTTGGTGTATGAGGATTTAGCCGAGGCGTGGGAACTGTACCTGGAGGGGTAAATGAGCGTTCCCGGGCAGTCCGGACGCTCCAGAGGGACCAGAAGGTACGTGGTTCAAAACTCTTCATTTTGGTAAAATGCAATCGTTGTACTGCCAGTAGCCATTTAATCCCGCTGGAATATTACGTGATCAATCTGGTGCACGCTTTGAGCACCACCTCGAAGTCCTGGAGCTCAAGGAGGCCATGGGATGCCGCAACATGCAATCTCGTGGTATCCGTAAGTTCCGCTCCTGAACGCTCTGGCCCCCCCGGAGTATCTATCATGACCGACGGTGGAGTCATCATACGTAAGCTATTACTCACCGGGCTGTGCTGAAACCGTACCCACGGACGCGTACCTGCTCAGGGAACACCTTTCGTGGAATCGACCTTTCTGCTTTCCTTGCCCAAGCTCTCTCTTACATCGGAGCATGTACCGTCAAGCTTCAGCACAACGAGGATGAAATTTTTGGGAAGAGTTCCAATGTTCCCCTCGCGAAACGACAATCTTCTGGACCCAAGTTGAACATCACTCGCTTCTGAGCTGACAGTCTCCGCGCACCTCGCCGCCGAGCTATCGGAATACCTCGCTGGCACTCCGCAGTCACTCCCACGTCAAACGGTGGCCCAAAGTGTATATAAACCCCTCCGCTCTCTGTTCATTTTCAGCATACTCGACATCCGCCCACTTTCCCTCCTCCTCTCCCTCGAGGCCCTCGGGCCACCGGCACCCTGGCATGGGCATCTGCGACCATTCGGCATGCTTCATAGCACTCGCCGCTGGGCCAGCTTCCCATACCGTCGTCCTCAACATATTTTTCTTTCGCTCGCCGACCCCTCGGCTTTTCCCGGCCGACTCGGCACCTTGTTCGCACGCCGCCTCTTGGACATCAACCACCACCAACGTCGTTCCACCTCGGTCAACCAAGGTCAGTGGGCCCTTATAGACACTTATACATACTAACCTATCTTTCATTAGCTTCCTTCGGGCTTTTATAGTCAGCTTTACCCCGCCATTCATTTGCGACCGCGACGGCTTTGTTTTGGCTTTGAATCTGGGTCAGCGGTCACAAAGTGCGTATAAACCTTATTTTCATCGCACATATTTCGTTGCTAACGACTCTTGAAGCCGTTTAGCTATAGCTAAACTCCCGCCACACAAAATTTCAATTCCCTTCAATCGGGTGAACGCGACTTGGCCATTGTTGACCTCGGTCTTGAGAATCGGTATGTCCTAACCTTTTCTGCTCTAAATCGTTACTGACCCTCGTTTGAATCCTTGTAGGTTTTGAATCTCGCCTGATTTGCTCAGCATTCAACCACGCTGACCGCTATCTAGACTATCTTCGTGGTAGGCGTTCTTTTCACGCTTTCTCTTCACGCTTCGATCCCTTACCCATCTTCGTCTGTAGACCTATTGGTCAACAAGTCTATTGCTTACTCCAGAGGTATCAACTTCATTTGAGCTCAAGGTAAGTCTATCACTTCATGATTATTCGGACTGACGCCCAACCATTGTTGGATAGGCATACCTTGACTCTACTCCAATTTTCGTCGCAAAGGTATGCTCTTGATTTTTGTGATCCAGTTCAGTACTGACTATCGTTTGGCTTCTTTGTAGTGCTTGACTCGGGTTGACATGGCTCGCGGCGGCGCTTTACAAGCCCGCAGGCTCTTCAATAGTAAGTCGTGTCCTCTCCACCTCGCGACTTAATTGAATACTGACCTTCAATTCTTTCAATCTAGCCTTTTCAATTCGTCTCAGCGTCGTTCAATCGACTTCCTTTGGTGTCCAACACAAGCCGCAAGTGCTGCTCGACATTGGGGAGGCATGTTCTGACTTGAATACTCGCTCTAAGCCTTCAATTCTCTGACTCGGGCCTTGGATTCTCACAGGTGCGTTCGTCTCACCTTTACCTTCAATTCATATTTATTGACCTTTCTCAGACGCCCTAGTGGGCAAACCGTCAGTTCTGATGCTTACCCATGTTCTATTGACTTTGACTTTGTTCCAGTTCAAGGTAAGTCATTCACTCTAGTCAGACTTGGATTGACCGTCGTTGGATAGGCATATCTTGACTTTACTCGGCCAATTTTCGTCGCAAAGGTATGCTCTTGAGTTTTGTGATCCAGTTGAGTACTGACTATCGTTTGGCTTCTTGTAGTGCTTGACTCGGGTTGACTTGCCTCGCAGCGGTGCTTTACAAGCTCGCAGACTCTTCAATAGTACGTGTCCTCTCCCTCGCGACTTAATTGAATACTGACCTTCATTTCTTTCACTGTAGCCCTTTCATATCGTCTCAGCTTCGTACAATCGACTTCCTTTGGTGTCCAACATAAGCCGCAAGGACTGGTCGACAGTGTTAAGGTATGCATTTGAATTCTCTGACCCTTTGATTTTACTGACCCGTTCGAATTTTTTGTTAGATTTTGAGCGTTCACTCACCTTTGGGTTTGAAGGGGGGGATACCCGGCCACCTGGGCTCCAAGTGCGTCTCATCCACATTTATTTGAACTCGTCCATTGACTAAATGGAATTCAAGACCTTTCACGCCGGACGAAGGCCGCTGCATCGTCGATCAGTCACTTATCCACAAGGTCCGTTGACTTGACCTTTGACTCGCATTCAACTTTACTGACATCTTTGTAGACTACTCTGAACGACTTACCATGGCTCTTGAACGACTCTTGAATGCCGAGATTATCGTCAAATTGGATCAGGTACGTCTCCGTCAGAATTTCTCACTAATGAATCGTTGACTCACTTCGGGTTAGACTTAGACAGTCAAGGTCAAAGCCATTGGCCTTGGCTATCCCTTCACGCTCTAACTCGTACATACGTACCCAAGGTGCGTATGTTTAGCTCTTGTCTCATCTTACCTCGACTGACTCGTGTATTCTTTTTTCAAGTTCAACCATCGCGCCGTTGACTCGTGTCACATTTGGGCTCAAGATATGATGGTCGGGGCTTACAGGTGCGTTCATTTTATTCTTGGCTTCACTTCGTGTTTACTGACCTTTCTCAGACGCGTTGAATTTGGCTCTGGAACGCCGAGGCTACAACCAAAGCAACCATCGCAACATTGCCTTTTGCCTTGTGTCGCATCGGGATCGGGGTTAGGATGGCGGGGGTCTCACAGGTGCGTTCGTCTCACCTTTCCCTTCAATTCATATTTATTGACCCTTCTCAGGCGCGTCGAACTTGGCTCCGCAACGCCGATATTGTTATTATATCCCCAGTACCAGGTACGTCACGTCCAATTTGGATTGAACGTGTTGATTGACTCGTCTCTCAGACGATTGGATTGTTCGTGTCCACAAGGTCAAGACTGTCATTCGCAGCTACTAGCTGCACTCAGGTACGTTTCATTCAATTCTTATTCGACCTTCACTCGGTTGACTTACATTGTTTCGTCGATGTACCTTAGTTACAAGTGTTCAAGTACTCGCATTCTGGGGTATCAGTCGTGTATTCCCAGCGGCGTTTGGTGTGTCGGGCTCCCGTGGGGTTCGGGCTCGGGCGTTGGACTGTACAAGGTACGTCTTGACTTGTCTTGTGCGTCTATGTCACAACTAATCCGTCGTTGAACTTTTTTAGATCCAACGTGTCTCGGTTCAAGTTCAACCACAGGTTCGACTCGATGCAAGCATTGCGCGAGTTGTTCGTTGCTGGCTTGAACTGACTTATATGTAACGTAGTTTTATTTTGGTTATAACTCGCGTAGTCTATCTAGTCTACTTTACATTTTTGTATCGACATTGGAATTAATGCATGGTAAGTCTTCAATATCATATTCAGGTTCAGACGATTCGTTCTCATCCCTTACTCCCTTGCTTTTCTTCTAGTTCTCCTAATCGTACTCGTACTTACCTCCAATCCACGCCAACCAACCAACTTGCGAACTCAACACCAACTTTGCAACACACCTCGCGTCCCCTTGCCCCTTCCCTTCCCAAATTGTAAGTCAACCACGTTTTCAACATCTCTTCCATATGCATCTTGCTGACTACTATTACTTTCCTTTCCCTTCAGCTCGTTCTTGTCCATGTCCTTGTCTCGAACGTCCACCCGTGTTGGATTTATTCGCGCTCGATGTTCAAGTCCAGCTGAACTCGGACCAAGGACGCGGACCTCAAGGAGGTGGATCCTGCTTCATAGCCGTTGAATCCGCACGCTAACTACATCCCGTACCCAGTCGCAAGCGTCCGGGACTTGACGCACCAACTCTGCTCGACTCAGGCTCCGTTCAACCAACTCCGAGGTACGTATCTTGTATTTCGTGTCTTTCCTCGTCGTTTATCTCCGATCCAGCCTGCCTTGCTTTACTTGCTTCTCTATCAACCATTCACGCTCACGCTCCCACCCACTCACTCGTACTCGTCTTTCCTTCTTTCCCTCTTCCCATCTTTCCTTCTTTCTTTCTTTCCTTCCCTCCTTCCCGTCTTCCCGTCTTCCCGTCTTCCCCTCTTTTCATCTTCTTTCCATCTTCTTTCCATCTTCTTTTCTTCTTTCCCTCTTCTTCTTTGTTCGTTTGTTTCGTTCACTCTTTCTTCAACACACTCACTCCAGCCCAGCCCACCTCCCGACCTCCCGGCCTCCCCCGATTGCAATCCCAATCCAATAAGGCGAGCGTTGCATTGCGTTGCGTCCTTGCGCTGATCCGTGTCTGTGTTTTTCTTTTGCTTGTTTAGGATTGGAGTCGACGGGGATGGATTTGGAGTTGGAGTTGCAGCTGCAGCTGCAGCGGCGGGCGTGCGGGGCGGGGTTGACGAGTCCGAGTCGGGAGGTGAGTTGTAATTAAAAGTTTTCGATACAGCGCTGACTTTTTTTCTTTATTTGGTGTGTTAGGATCCGGATTTGGAGCGCGGTCGACTTGCCCGACTCCCGACGTGCGTCCCTCCCCTTCCCTTTTCTCATTCGACTCACACAGTCCCCCAGAATCGTATGGACTCGGAAACGAATGCATTCAAATTTTTGCAGACTGATACAAATCCGTACATTCTTTAAGCTTATAATTACAGTCGCAGGCCTGGGAGGTAGATTGAAAGAGTAAAGTCCGAAGGTATGTAGAGAGCGACGTATTGTAGAGCGAATTTGTTAGGTAAGTAGACGTCCCGCACGCGCACGGACAGCGCCCGGGGCAGGGCGAGCGGGGCGGGACGGGGATAGCGCCGAGCCGGGAGTACACGTGCGCACATGTCAATCTTCTCGACGTCGACCTCGCCGACGACTGGCGGACGCAGCATGCGTACCGCGCGGCGCCGTCCTCCGCCAAGAACGAGTCCATGTACGCCGCTCACTCGTCGCAAAACGGCAACGGGCAGCACCAGCACAACTAGCTGTACAGCGGCGGCTACAGCGCGAACGCGGTGTATGGATATCAGTCGGCGCAGCAGGTGGGTTTTTGTTTCCTTGGCGCTCTTGCTTTTCGCTCGAGGGCGGAGCTTGTCGTTATTACCTTCCCCATCTTTACCCTTTTCTTTCACCCCTTCCGCGCCCCGCCTCTTTTCCCGCGCATCTATCGTGCTTTTTTACGCACTTCCTTGATGTCCCAGAGCGCTGACTATATTTCCTTCCCTCCCAGTACGACCCCACTCCGTCGCCCACCTCGCCCACCTCGACCGCCGGCTCCGCCTCCGCCTGGGACCACGCCCACGCGCCCTCCCCCGCGCTCTCGCACTCCACCTCCCTCTCCGGCCACTCGCACTCCAGCTCCCACTCGCACTCGCACCACGCGCTGCACCACTCGTCTTCCCAGCACTCCCTGCACTCCGCGCACTCGCACTCGCACGCGCCGCTGCACCACGACGCGCAGACGGGCCTCCGCCACGCGTCCTCCGCGCACTCGCTCGCGCAGCACTCGCCCCTGGGCCACGCCGCGCACCTCCCGCACTCGCTGCAGCACTTCGCCTCCGCGTCGCACCTCCCCTCGCACTCGCACGCGCACCACTTCGGGGCCGAGCAGCACCACGCGAGCGTGGACCCGCGGTACGTGCTCGCGTCGAACCAGCACAACGGGAGCAACCACACGGGGTCGCCGGTGCTCAGCCCGCGCAGCGTCGTGAGCTCGCGGAGCAGCAGCCAGGCGGGCAGCCCGCTCGCGCGCGCCGTCAACCTCGCCGCGTCGGGCTCCGGCGCGGGCGTGGGGGCCACTGCGGCGTACTACCAGCAGGACGCGGAGGGCGAGGACGAGGATGCGGAGGGCGAGGTGGACGATGTGGACGCGGGCTCGCCGACGTCGCTTGTGTCGCCGCGGTCGCCGCATCTGCGGGAGCAAGAGCGAGGGGAGGAGGCGGAGGAGGACGAGGGGGAGGAGCAGGATGGGGAGGAGGACGGCAGCGATAGTGAGTATGTGGATAATGGGAGCGACAGCGATGGGGAGTTCTTGCCCGCGGGGGTGAGGCGGCGTGCGGGGGCGTCGAGGGGAAGGAGGTACGCGCCGTATGCGTACAGCCCCAGTCCGAGCACGAGCGCGAGCGGGGGCAGCGGCGGGTATGGGTACGAGGGGTATGCGTATGATGGTACGTTCCCCTTCCTTCCTTTTCTTGAGAACACAATGCTGACGGCGACCTTTCGTTTTAGGCATGACGGTCCCCTCGCACGGGTACAACGGCTCCTACAACGGCGGCTACGTCGACAGCCCCTCGTCCCTGCACCCCAACTACCTCCCCAACTCGTACGACAGCCGCGACGCCGGCGGGAGCGGCAGCGGGAGGCGGGCGCGCGCGCGCCCGAGCGCGGTGTTGCCTGTGCCTGTGCCCGTGCCGAATTTGACGAAGAAGAGCCGTGGGCGGCGGGTCCCGACTGTGGCGAGTTTGTATGCGGGGGACAGCTTCGGTTAGTCGTCTTGTCTCTGTCTCTTTCGTTTCTCCGTCGCATCGTGCTGACGGGTCTTTGCTCTCGCAGGCCGCCGCCCGCAAGCCGCCGCGTCCGCTGCGAAGGCCGCTGCGCGCCTGTACACGTGCAAGGTCCCGGGGTGCGGGAAGTGCTTTGCGCGCGGGGAGCATTTGAAGCGGCATGTGCGGAGCATTCATACGTATGAGAAACGTGAGCCTTTCGCCTTTCGCCTTTCGCCCGCCTTCCTCCCCGCACGAACGCTCGCTCACGACCGCTTCTTTCGCAGCCCACAAGTGCCCGTACCCTGGCTGCGGGAAGGACTTCTCGCGGCACGATAACCTTGGGCAGCATATGCGCGTGCACAAGGATTTCGTGGGGCGTGTTTGAGGTAGACGCATTTGCCCTCGACGCCGCTCCCCCGTGTATTTTATCCCATCCCATCCGCCGCCGTCATCGTCGTCGTCCACCGCCGACTCGCTCCGCTCGCCGCCCGCCTATGCATTGTATTCTCCCCCCGCCCTCGTCCCCTCCCCATCCACCCCTCGAAAAAGCAAACGCAAAAGCATGAAAAGCCCCAGCATCCGCATACCCCCGCGGTGTCCTCCCCCCTCCCCCTCCCCATTCCACCTCCCTCAATATCTATCTCTTTTTCTGCACGCCTATCTCTTTTTTCTGCACGCAACGGAATGGTACATTACAGGATTACAGGGTTACTGGTTACTGGTTACTGGACGGACTTGTGGATGGATATATTTGTTTCTTTCCTCTTGATTCTCCCTTTTTTCTATCTCTCTCTTCCTTCTCGATTCTGTCTCACTACGGTTATGGTCCCCCTCTCTCTCTCCACTGTGTACTACCTCCCCCATCCCACACTACGAACCCACCATGTCTCTTCTGTCTCCCTACGCACGCACGCACGCACGCCGCATCATCATCACTACACATTACACATTACACCCCACACACCACACTCCCCACGCATCACCCACTCTACAGCACAGATACAGATACAGCACAGATACAGATACAGCAGATACAGATACAGATACAGCAGATACGATACGATACGATTCTGGATAACTACGATACAATTTGTGACTAAATAGCGTATATCATACTTGAATTTTCTTTGGGATTGTTGATTTTTCTTTGGGATTGGGAGGTGGTGTGCGTGCTGGGTTCGGATGAGGATGAACGGAGGGCGAGGATGGAGGGGTGAAGGAAAGGTGAGTCGGCAGAACGGCGGATACTTGCCAAGCTGTGAATCGCGATGCGGCGCGGGTACGGCGGGGAGGTGCGGGTGCGGTACGGGGATCGGTCCGCCGGGGCGAGCGTCGTATGTCCCGGCGGGTATGTTCTCGAACGGCTGGTGATTGACGGTTAGCCAGGAGGGCATTCTCAAACGTTCGCGGAACGAGAAAAGTCTGGCACGCGCGCATTCCAGGCTCGGCATGCTGAGACGTGGCTTTAGATGATCGCCATGGAGGCGGGTGGGGGCGGGTGCAGTTGCGATGCGAGCGAGCTCCGAGTCGGGGTGCTGAGTCCCGACCCACAAGAAATCCCTGCATCTGGGCGCAGTGCGGGCGGCATAAGGACGTAGGACTTGGTTGAGATTCAGGTTTGAACAGTTGAACTTTCGTTCAACATCAAAGCAAAATTCGTCACCGACGCGAAATTGAACCGGTCGATTCGTACCGGCCGAACACATTCTGGTTCTGGAAGGACACATTCATTCCCCCAAAAAAGAACAAAGGAAGGAAGTGGCGAGTCCGTCGTTCCCCACCGGCGAACAGTTCTATTTGAGCCGTAGGTTTATTTCTTCTGATTCTAATTAATCCTGCGCGTCTGGGGAGGTTGGGCTTTTGATGGAATCGGGAGCATGCACGCTGAACTTCCAGCCTGGTTGCAATTCATTAGGCCCGGGGGTTCTTGATTCGAACCATCGGAGGTCGACTGAAATTATTGGATTGGCACGAAAGGAATTGAACCAACTTCAGAAGGAAATCACCACGCCGACGGTGATCAGCTTTGAGAAGTCGCACTCCACGAAGCTGAACTCATGTACAACGAATTATCGCCGATATCGATGGTTGAACCCAACGTGAGCCGGCGCTGCAGCTGCGGTGAACCAATTATTGCGCTCGAGATCTTCAGGTTGGCAAGATGGAGAGAGACCAAATCCACCCTCTGGCGCAGACTGGGACTCGGACAGAGTCAGAGAGGAAATATTGGAAAAATACAAGAAAATAGTGGTCTTTTTTCAGTCGCACACATCGTTCGCCCGTTTCGTAAGATCGCCGTTTTGGTGGGATTTGCGTTCAGTACATACAACGCTAACCGTAAGTAGAAAACCCCGGACCTCGGAGCGGCGTTGGCCCATGGCAGCAAATTGTGATGCCTTCGGCCACAAGTGAGAAGAATTGGGTCACACGCCGACGTGGCGGTAACGTTTTTAGCATGGCACAGGGCAGCAGGGTCGCGACTCCGCAGGACCCCGCTTCCAGATTGATTTCAGAATCGTTCTAGAATAACAAGTTGTGAACATGTAGACGGTTACCTTCGAATTGAACACGTACAGGCATGAGCCTAGTCCAGCATTGTTCCATTTCAAGAACGCTCCGAGTAACTGGTTTTGCACAATCTGATTGAATTTCTGACGGAAGAAGCCTGCAAGAAGCCTCGAAATTCACTCTGCGCCACTAAATCCGGATGCAATCTTATCTGTTCTCGATAATATCTAATCAGCTGGTGTGGTCGGGTGCTACTTGAATAATTTTGTTGTCACTTGCAGTAGGCGCTGAAAGCAGGAGTGCGACATGATTTCGAAGCGAGGTTCTGTCGCCCATCATACGAACACTGATACAGCGCGATACCCGAGAAACGCAGTTCACTTGGTTGAATTTCAAATCTCAACATAAAGATTGGCAACTAACTTGATGTCTTGGTCTCCCATGCTGAGTCCATCCTTCCCGCATGTTGAATTTTCTGCTTCGGTCTTGAGGCGCACTCAAAGTCGAATTCTGACTCCAGAACAGATTGCAGGTGCAATCCGTGACATTCTGGAATTTGGGTAGCTGTGATTTTAAGTGTGCTCGCACAAGATCTGATTGAAAGATTGTCTTAGCTCTGCAATGCCTCAGAAATGGCCGGGGTCTCGGGCATCTCGGGGCAAAGTAGAACATTCTGCAGGAAATCTTTCGTGTGCAAAGCAGGCAGAGTACTGGCAGAGTTGATGCTGATGATATCGATGCGGATGGGAACGCCGAAACCAAGCCAATCGCCATATCGATCGAATCCGAGGTTCACGACTAGTATCCCCAAACCCCCAGTCGGTTGAATTGAATCCTGTCGCCAAATCGAATTTGCAAAAGCCAAACCTGAACAGCATAAAATCCCTGCAGTTGAAGACTGCCGAGACGCGTCAGATCAGAGCAAACTAGATCGGTGACCGTCCGTCTATGAAGTAAAACTGTCGATAGACATGGCTATCGACTCAACTAAGTTTCGATAGACAGGATGGTTACGAGCCTAAGACTCTAGCAAACTGGAAGACTAACCTCGGGATCGTCCACGCCACAATCGACTTGCAAACCAACATTCATGTAGTTTCGCCATTTGCTGAGCATTTTCCCCTCGATGCCTTAGTGAGGCATTGGAAATCTTCTATTCCCCACTTTCGCAACACCGAGCCTACGGTTTTGCCTGGTTTTGCCATTTAAGTAAGTGGGAGCTTTGTACTGCCCGCCAAATCAGCGTCTAACCATATTCGCCCTCCCAAGGCGGGAGCCGGAATCGAAATTCAGTGATACACATCTCCTCTGACACCCGGTTGGAAAATGATACGACATCGCCTAACAGGCTAGACTGGGGACAGGCGCGTTGAAAGCCAGAGTAAGTGCGTCGTAATGATTGCTTGCAGTTCCCAAATCAATGCGTAGCGGAACGAACGTCTTTGGGGACGCTTGGGCTGTGTGAGGGGGTAGTGATAATCGAGTCTGAACACTTTTTTTTGTGGACTGTAAAGCGGACGACTCTTGTGTCATTCTGCGCCAGACCGGTTGTTACTAATTTGGTCTCCTGTATACCGACGAATGTGCGCCTGAAAGTTACGAACGCTGGATGCCGGGCCTTGACGTGCGTACTGAGCCTGGAAGAGATCTGACAAGAGAAGCAGCGGGTCAAGGAAGGCTGGATTATGGACACACGCCATGCCAGGTAAGCTACGAAGTAGCTTAAAATGCTCAAAGTATACAGCGATCTGAGTTAAAGATCAGAGGGAGTTCATCGGTGGAGGGACAAGACTCTACCTCCACGTTACGGATATTCATTTCGCCAATCGAGCAACCCGTGTTTTGCGATTTTATCCGGCAGCCATTTCGCATCTGTCCCTAGGTTGCGAATTTTCTGCAACGCTTCGGGAGCAAAATTGTCTGTTTTCAAACGCAAATCAAGGACTGTGCATCTAGATATGTTCGAACAGGCTACGCTGCGTAGTCGCGACTCGACCATTTGCGCGAGTAGAGAAGCGAGGCGTTCCGAATCGGTGGAAAAGGAGAACACCGAGACCGATATGAGCTTCGGGCAGCAGGGTTGAAGAGTGCTGCCTGGCTGGGGAGGGGTGAGGACGGTTATGAGGCCCTCGGCATCGTCGACTACACGAATTTCGAGCAGATTTGGAGCGCGATCCAGAATGGGGGCAATTCCGGGTTGCCAGACACCGATGGTGATCCTGCGTAAATTGCAAGAAGATCTATCGATGAGAGAAGTGAGGCGCGAGAAGGTTTTGGATACGTTGATGTCTTCCAACATCGGCAGGAGAAGGAAGTCAAGGAACTCCCCGTCTTCGACATACAGTACGCGAAGACGGGGAAATTCCAAGATTAAAGCGGCCGTTGGCTGTCCACCAGTCCGAGCCAAAGCAAGCGGGGTTGATACCGAATTGGTCAGGGACAGCTCGACAAGATTGCGAGCGCAACCGAGACGACCAAGGTTGTCGATCTTGGGAATCCGTTCGCGAAATCTGGTCAATTGCGCCAAGGGGAGGCGCAACAACGACGCTTTTCCGTGGATGATGACGCTGGAGAGTCTAGGCGCCACTTCGAATGCCTGGCAGACTCCCACACCTGTGTCGTCCGTATATTTCAGCTGGCGCAACACCGGCAGGTTTCCGTGAACGGCTTCCAGGATGGGCAGCATGTCCACTCCCATTCGGATATCCACTGTTTCCCAGCGAGTGCAGTGGTCAACTAAGTGACGGAGGGCTTCGGTGTCTGAATAAATCAATTCGATATGCAGGCCGCATCCCTTTGAGCGCTGGAGATGTGCCATAAGAATGGGGACTGGAATATTGGCGTCGATATGGGACCAGAGGGTCGACAGAAGGATGCTGATTGATCTCCATCGACCACAGACGCGGCCAAGAACCCATGGGCTCCTGTCCATCTGTCGACGTCGACAAGTTTTCAAGCCGCAGAAAAAGGGAGAAAAAGAGAAGAAAGAGAGAGAGATTGGAAGATTGACCGGCGAGCACATTACTGATTTTTTACAGCACTAAACGCGTTTGAACACACAAAATACAGGATTTGGTGTCTTGATAAAATGCCATATCCAGTAGATTCACACGAATCAAGGGCTATCGTTTTCGGGGCTAAATCCGAAAAAACGATAGCCAACAGCGAATAAGAATCAAGACCTATTTATAGACTTCTCGTGACACCTGCCAGCGTCAGCGGCTCGACGCGTCGCGTCGCGTCCTCGCCGTCTTCCTCCCCGCTTCCTATCTCCCAGTACTCATTGGGTGGCTACCATGTTGAGCCTTCCTGACGGCAGCCAATTTCCGAGTGCCGGTTCAAACTTCCTCGTTCATTTTGCAAACATTTCCCTGTGGTAAAACTCCTCAAGTCAGGCAGGAATTTCCACAGAAACCTTGCAAATTGCCCTATCATAGGGAATGAGCCATATTGTGATGTATGCATCACATTGCATACTTACTTTAATATTGGCTGGGCGAGGCAACTCCTCACACTTTATGCTGTTCTGCACCATTTTTTTCCAACATGTACACAGTATTCATCTTC
>JARGYF010000314.1:0-22479 GCA_029203975.1 Mycena vitilis | reverse complement strand
CGTCCTTCGCCCTCTCTCGCGCCTGGTGTTGCCGTCTCCACGCGGTGGCTTCAAAAACCGACTCCGACATAAACCCGTTCTCAAGGTAGCGATACAGACCCGCCTGGGCGTACTGGCTGAATGAATATTGCTTCTCCCCGGCGCGAACTTGTGTGAACGAATAACGAATCAGTGTGCCAGGAAAGATAAACGTGGCTCCAGGGGGGAACCTGAACATCTTCTTCTCCTCCCACAGCACGAGTTCGCCTCCCCAACGAGAATCATAGTCGCCGAGGGCGGTGAGGGCGCGCCAGCCCCACATCATGTCAAGATCGTGGAGGGTGGGGTGTGATTCGTCGTTTCCCAGGAAGAACTCGACGGCGGGGAAGGCGCCGCCTGTGGAATTATCACGGAGCGCAGGGTCGTTGGCCATCAAGGCGTCTTTCGTGGAGCGCATATGGGCGTGCAAACGCGGCGCAAAATGTTGGTGAACGGCTGGTAATACCAGTCGTCAGCGAGTATTCAGCATTTGGACGGGAAGCTTACTATTTTGCCAGCTCGAAATATCACGGAACGCTGCTGAGTCCTGGAGTGTTTGCAATTCAACGAGATTTTCCGTGCTGGTGTGCTTGACGTTTTGGACTTGCTGGAAGGTGAGGTGAGTAAACGGCTCCAGTCTAACATCAAACAATACTTACCACACTGGAGGCACCCCAGCCAAAGTACTCGATCCCCCGACGGAGGGAGTTGGGGGTGTTGCCATGGATGGGCAGGCGTTCAAAGTCGACGTGCGGCTTGACACGGTCGATGGCCGCCGTGGCCGCCGCAATGACGGTGTTCCAGTCGGTATTTTCGCGGGGGGATTCCACCAGCACGCCGATGATGCGTCCTCGTCTGTCGACTAGCGGGGTGGGGCTGAGGAAAGGTGAATGAGTGTGTGGGTCGAATGAAAATGAGTCGAGACTTACCCTTCCCACTCCAAGAAGGACTCGAAGTTGTGGTATTCCAGCTCCGCGCGCGTGTACACATGAGTAAGTGGCTCGGTTTGGGGGAGAGGCGGCGGCGACGGAGTGCGAGGGTGGTGAAAACCGAATGGACCGAAATCTTCCATGAAGGACGATGACCAACGAGGCCGGGGGCGCGCATGGACAGGGGCATCGTCTTCCACATAGCCATCGTCGTCGCTGTCGTTGCCAATGGTGTCGGAGTCGGATCCTACGTCGGTTGAGGTTTCCGATTCTGCGTCATGGTCCAAGAACGAGGGGCGAATCCAGCTCTCGCCACGGTAGTACGGCTCAGTTTTCTCGCGATGCCTAGCCAGATCGAGCTCCCCAGCAAGTACACTGCGAAAGTCGAAGTCCCACCGAATGGGCAGGCCACAAGATGGAAGGGTGAAAGGCATCCTGGTTCCCGGTGCGTTCGGCTTTCTGGTCCACCCTAATATACATCTGTCTTGCCGCTCACCCATGTCACTTTGTAGCTGGACGTAGCCAGTACCCGCAGAGCGTGCCCCGCGACGCGCGCCAACGCGTGGGGAGTTGGCGACGCGTGGGGAGTGACACCATCAATCACCGATTGCCGTCGGAAGGGGCTGGCTGGCTTCAGGCGGCTTTGTCAAGAGCGCCTGGCTGGGGCCACACCGATGTATGGGGGAGCGTTCTTGGCAAACGTCCCGTAAAACTCGGGCGTACTCGGGGAAAGCTGAGGTCTCTTTAAAACTCCAATGGTTCAGTTTACTGATTATACCCAACTTCACATTGGCGGTACTTGAAGCTTGCACCAAAGAAAATGCCCTCAAGTCAGGATGCCACCGTCGCCGAGAACGAGTGTATGTGTCCTTTTCCCAATGCTCCGTTTGAGAACGACTCATACTTCCTTAGGTCGCGATTTGGTTTTATGGAAGACACCCAATACAGCTATTTCAACAGCACGGCGCACCCAGTATCTCGTGAATTGCTCAGATTTACAGCGCGGTGAACGGTATGTTGACTTCAATTCAAATGCATGAGCCCCCCGTTGATACATCCCTTCAGTTACCACAATTTTCTGTTTCCCGTCATCAAGTCTTCGATCTTTTGCCCGGCGTGCCCTGTGATAAGCTACGACGTAGGTTGTGGATTCAGCCGCGGGCACACCGATGGGGAAGGGGTGGAAGCAACATGGGCGCTACTCAACCCGTACGTGGGGGGGAAGCAGCTGGCTACTGGAATGGCCTGGCTCCGTCCTGCGCGCGCGACTTGGCGCGCGAAGTTGGTGAAGGCGCAAAGTCGTAGAGGTGATATAGTTGTAGGAATTGCGGGGTTTATGCCAAGCTCACCGATGATCATCCTTTGTGCCCATTTATCTGAGCCCGACGCTGAGCTTCAACTTTCTTAAGTTCTTGAGTTCTTGACGTTCGCCTCGGAATCGGGTGCGGGGGAATACGGGCCGAAAGGCCCGCGAATACTTTGCAAAGCAGATGGACCCAGCCAGCACTGCCACCTTTCCTTCCTACGAACGCGTCGATTCAAACCGTTTTATATCGCGATGCTGCTTCACTCGGCTGACAGCTACCCTACGTTCAAATGCCGCCTGTACGTGCACGCTTCCGACCCCACCCCATGGCCATCTGGCGTACGCTAGGCAGCTCTTCGTGGAGGAGCTGGCATTCGCCGACACCGACAGCAGTCCGGCCCCGAAGCGCATTGCGGCCACTGCAAGACCAAGCTCAAGTCGCAGAGCGGACGGTTCTTTGCTTGCGTCACCTGCAGTGAATTTCTTTGTCACTCCTGCTGCACAACCGATCACAAACGGCGCCCCTTGCACTTGCTAAAGGTAGGTATCATATGATCGCGTCAAATCGACGCTTGAACATGCATAGGAATGGACGGGTGTCTCTGGAGAGGACTTCGCTTGCGGATCTTGGTCTCGTCTATCAACTGGGACATCCCGGTCGCGACTGTCACCGCCCTGACGCTGACGTCCACTCGATGCGCGTATTGGACACGACGGGCGTTCACATGGTCAACTATCGGTTCTGTACTGCGTGATGCGCGTCCCCGCTCGGAGCAAATTTTGAGTGGCGGGATGGCATCCACCAGGCGACCAGGTCGACGTCTGCGAGACTTGGGGCTTGTTGGCTCAGATGTCAAAACTCAGTACGTGTTTTCTAATCCCTCGCAGTCCGGGCGCTCACAAAGCTCCAGCGATGTAATGTAACTCGTGTTTTCTGCTCGTTCTTACGAATTAAGGTGTGTTTCGCCGATAGCCTTCCAACGGTGCCACCTGCACACACTCATAACAGTCCAGCAACCTAATTTGTGTACCTAGCCAGCCCACGTAGACTGTCCCGGTTTCAATGATCATGTGTTGAATATACTTGTTTGGAAAACGCGACAGTGCAAGTGATTGCCTAGTGAGTACATAGTACACTTCAAAAGCAAAAGGCTTTCACTGATGGCGCCGATTCTACAGGCATGAGCACTGGCCTGCCTTCTCTGCGTCCAACTGGTCCTCCCACCATGTCCAACGGCTTTCTTTCGTTTAGAGGCAAGCATGTCATCGATGCCACTGTGGGTTTCGACGGCGCCGACCCTGGGGCCGACCTCACGGCCGACCGGGCTATCTATATCTCAAACGATGGATGCGGCGGGTCGACAAGCTCCTCAACGTCGGTCATAAAAAGAGACGGATCAATCCAAACGACCTGAACGACCCTTTCGCACAATGGGTGCCCGTAAACGACAACGACGTGGATCTGGATGGCGAAACCTTGGAAAATGTGGACAAGGTCTCGGTACCCAGAAGCGCAAGCGCTATGAGAGTTCGGTCAGTATCTTTACCTGTGGCGAGTGAACGTAACTGACTCAAATCTTAGGACGATCCAATGGCGCAGTGGCGCGGGCACAAGCAGTTTTTCCTCGATGAGACGTTGCGCCACGAGGGTCTGGGAGACTCGATTCACGGAGCCGAGTGTGCTCGCTGTGAGAAGGGGCTGATGGCGGACGGCGCGACGCCCGCGCGTGTATTCGTTGCTCCGAGTGTGGAGAGTTCCTCCAGTGTCTTGACTGTTGCCTCCAGCATCACCGTTTGTCCCCGTTGCATCTACTCGAGGTGCGTCCCTAGTGTTACAGACGACTGAGAAACTTATTGTTGGGCTAGGAATGGCAGGGGCAGTTCTGGAAGAAGACGACGTTGGGGAAGCTCGGGCTGGTGTACCAGGTCGGCCATGGCGGTTCTCCCTGCCGCTCGCCGGACGCGACCGTGCGGACCATGGTGGTCATCGACACTTCAGGCATCCACACGGTGTCCTATCAGTACTGTGGTTGCGGGCGAAGCCGAGAGACGAACAATCTCGGGTTACTCCTACGGAACGCGTGGTTCCCAGCGACCATCACGGACCCGACGACCTGCGCCACGTTCAGGGTGTTAGATCTCTTTCGGTTATTGAATGTTGTCGGCAATGTGAACGCCCACGACTTCATCCTGACGTTGGAGCGGCGCACGGACGCGATAGCTGCGGGCACAGGAATCAGATGGATGCCGGTAAGTCTCCCTTTGCTTTGTGTGCATTTCTTACTGAGTCGCACGATTCATTTAGGACCGGTACAAGGCGTTTTCCCGGATGGCGCGCCAATACGCCTTCTTAGGCCGTTGTCGACGAGCAGGCCGGGCCCACGACCCAGCAGGGGTGAACGAGACTGCATTGGGCGAGCTAATGGTCATCTGCTGGGCATGTCCATACGATGGGAGGAATCTGCCGCCCGACTGGCGTGACGTGGATCCGAAATACAGGTAAGGCTTTTGTTCCAGCTGATTTGAGGCCAAGACTAATTGTACTTATAGATTTCTCTACATGCTGATCCTCGCCCTCGACGCAAACTTCAAGCTGAAGAACAAGATACGTGTTAACGAGCGCTTCGACCCTTCGCTGGGCCCCGGCTGGGGCGCGTTCGTCGAGCCCGAGGGCTACAAGGAACACTTGAAGAACTACGTGGGCGAGAACGATGTAAGCTTTATTACTCCGCAAATCGTCCACCACTGACACCAAATGTACACCAGATCAGTACCTGCATTGCCTTTGCGGCTTTGCTGCAGAAGGATACCCGTCTCACCACGGGATTACGCACCTCAGGCGTCGGAGGATGCGTCTGCGCTCGCCACGAGTGTGTGCGCCCCAACGGCCTCGGCGATTTGCAAAAAGGAGAACGGTAAGAGAAGCGGCTGGTTGCTGTGGGGAGGATGGCTGACTAGTAATATTGCAGATACGCTAACATGGATTATATCGTCATGTCTTGCCTGGCTGGGTTCGCCCTCCTCATGCTCACGATCTCCTATGACATTGCATGTCAATGGAAAGTAAACCTGCCCACCCGAAACGCAAAGCTCCCAAAAGCGATCCGCCTAGACCTGGATAAGGTGGAGGTGCAGTGTGGCCTGCCGGTCTGGCACGCATCATCCCACGAGACGGACTGCAAGGACGAGAACAGTTTGAGTGTGCTGCCCGGCGTGGGGAAGAGTGACGGCGAAGGCGTCGAGCGGACATGGTCCGACCTGAACCCGGCGGCGTTCCATACGAAGGAGATGGCCATTGGGAATCGTGCGGATACCTTGGAAGATAAAATCGACTCACACAACTATTTGAAAAACTTGACACACGGTGAGTCATTATCACTTGAGGCGGGCTGCTGCTAATTGACCATGGTACCCGCTAAGGCGACGCATTACGGCGGAAACTGCTTGTGGCGATTGCAGAGCGGCAGCGCCAGGTGGAGTCCTTCAAAGAAGTAAACCGGACGGTGCCCAAGGAGCTCAGGACGACCTGGCAAACCCAGATCGACGCGTTCATCGCCGACCACAGCAAGCCCAACCCTTACATACTTCCTAACGCAGGTATGCGTCACTCATTCTTTTACAACATCTTTTTTTTGTTAACACGTCTCAGGTGCTCCGACCGAAGCAGAGCTGCGTTTGGCTCTGAAACGCGAGGAGGACGAGGAGGTGCGGAAGGGAAAGGCGCCGCTCCACTCGACTAGCGCGACGGCTTTTTTGAGCGCGGGGTTGCAGTTAGAGGAGACGCAGTAAGTGCACAGTCCTCCCTGTGAGATCGCGCTAACATCCGGGTCGTTAGACAGCGCATTCGAGTGGAATTGGCGGGGCGGGCGCTAGTGACGGCCGACCGTGCCAGCAAGATCCATGATCGCCGGCTTGCGTTCATGGCGAAGCTAGACAAGTTCCGCGAGCTGCAAACCGTCTTCACGCCCGGCGCAATCCGCACCATCCGCGCAGCTGAGGCTGCGCGCAACACAGACGCCGCCGAGATCAAGGCTGAATGCGTGAAACTGTACATGCCCTCGGAGCTCTCAGCGCTGGAGCGCGAGGTGGGCTGCTTGGGCGGTGTCATCGATCTCGAGACCCGGCTTCGCGAAAACCAGTGCCACAACGCCCTGGTCAAGCTGCGCAGCCATCTCCACACGAAGCGCCACCTAATCGGCTTCCGGAATGCGCACGTCACCGGGCAAATCAAGTCGACGAAGGCGAGGACTTTGATTGCCCAGGTCAGTGAGCGGGCGGACGCGTCAGCGGAGAAGTACAATCGTGCTCGCGCTGCGCTCACGAACCTCGTGGGACCCGACCACGCCCCTCACTTCAAGATCTTGAAGCCGGGGACATGACGCTGGACGACGAGGTTGAGACGGAAGAGACGAAAGCACGGAAAAAGCTGGCATTGATTGGAGCAGGGAAAGGTGCACGCACGCCGCGGCACGTACCAGGGACATCGAAGAAGATACTATCGTGGATATGGACTGCGTCTGGCGCACTCGACGATGACGAGAAACATCTACATGAATGTAAGTACCGTTCGTCACTACAAAGTATTTCTATGGCTAATCCGGACGTGTGATTTATAGCTCTTAGAGTGGAGTGGAGCCGAGCCAAAGCCCGCAAGCGGCGGTGGGAGGAGGAGGTGTTGATCCTTCGAGAGGAGATGCGGCGGGTGCTACGGTACCTGGAATGGCAGGCTGGCTGGTGGATGGTGCGGGTTTCGGTGCGCAAAGGAGAAGCGGAGGCGTTGCGGGCAGGTCTGAGCGCGTATGCGCAGCGGCAGGCCCATATTCACGCGGAGCTGTATGAGTTCTTCCGCACGGAATGGAGCCTGTCTGTAGGGGAAGCCGCCAAGGGTATCGTCTCGGGCCCGGTCGAGGACGGGGCCGACTTAGTACTGCTGTTTACATAACCTTGCGCAAATGGTGATTTGTGTCTCTGGTGATTTGGCTGAGGCAAAAAAGGAGGGAAAAGTTGTCGAGCCAGCTATTCTAAGTCGAAACGCAAATCTACTTGTAAATGATAGGCAAAGTCGTGTTTACCTCTGTGTTTTCGCAGGAAATGTCCAAATTGGGAGGTATTGACGAACACCGGGGAGCATTTCCAGGATGCGGGATGTATTTTGAGGGCGCGCCCGACCAACGACCGAATGTGGTAGGTCTTCGGCGGCGGCTGGTAGCTTTCAACAGCTAAGGAGGGGGGAGAAAAGGGCCTTGCCAGGGGGTGGATAGGTCCGCCGGTAGAGACATTTGACCTTGCGGCTGTGTCGACTGTCTTAGGCTAAAACGTACAGCTACGGGTGGCGTTCACGCCGCATTGCTTCACGATGCCCGTAGAGCCACGATCTGGTGATAAGGTCGCTGCACATTTCCGTGCAATTCATCCAGGCTTCAGCCGCACAGGAGAAGTGGTGTCGATCCCAGTTACTTTCGATCCCGCCGGGCGTGTCCCCGTATATTACGTAGATTCGATAGCGATTGACCCGTCCAAGGGCGGCCTGGAAGGCGGGGTCGATGGCAAGTCGTGCGGGCCTAGAGAAGGACATTGAGCAACCTCGGGTGCAAGCAGCGCTGCGTACAAACATGCTCAGAGAGACCGTCCCTTGGGGCATTGGCGAAACCAGGCGAAGGAACGGGGTCTTAATTATTAGTGGCGGAGCAGCGGAAGCTGCCCGCATGTCAGGTCAGGAACGCATGTCAGTTGCGAGGTCCCAGTGGCGGGCTGCAGGCACGGATATTGGTCACTCTTGTGGAACGTCGACAAAGTGCGACGGCGAAGTGCGAAGTGCGACGGCCATGTTGGGAGTCGGCGTTCGGTGAGACTCGACGAGAACGGATGAAGATGGGCTGGTTGTTGAGCTAGCGAAGGGCACATTTGGCCAAGGGCCCAATGCCAGTGATGGGCGCCGTCGAGGTTGGTCAATGGTAATGGAAAATTAGGCAGATCACGTGGGCTTTCTTCTTCTTCTGGTCTTCTCGCGATTCGAGAATGTTTGCACCTCATTCCTCCTTTTATTTAATCTGTCGTGTAGCTCAATGACTTGTCAATCTGTCCCCACTGTACCCCGCTATGCCCTCGTTCCGCTATCCGCCCAACCCCCCCAACGCTAGGCCTTGCTGTAGCATGCCATACCACCCCGACCCCGGCACCAACAAAGATATCATCTCGGTCACCGCCGGTCTGTACTTCTGGCTGGTGTTCAGAGGCGTAACTCCCGGGACCTATACGAATGCGTAAGTTTTTTCGCCTTCAGCTCCATTGAATTGTTACTGATACTGGACAAGCGACGTTGCGACCGACAACGTCAACGGCTTCCACAACGGGTTTCGCGTCCGGGTGAAAACTTTCGAAGAGGCGACCGTCCAGTGGGCTGCGAACTGCTTCAGGACCCATGGCGATATTTGCCCCGTTGCGGAGGCCGAGCGCCGCGTCCTGCAGGTTGCGCCCGCCAGCAACCCTACGCCGAACAACACTGGCAACTTCAGCTCGGCTCAGTGCGCTTTCGTCGACACCGCCAACACTAACCCGAACCACCCCGCCTTCGCGACCTCCAGAATGCCCTTTGCGGCCCCCCAGGCGACCCCGGAATTCGGCGCGTACCTCAACTCGATTGCGCACGCCATCCCGCCGGCGCCGGCTCCATCTTCGACCTCACGTGTCGCCTTCCAGGCGGCCGGCGGGTCGCAGGGGATGCCCGCCCCTGGCCTGGTGACGTCCGCAGCTGCCGCGCCGATGTTGAGCTTTTCTGGCGGCCCCTTGAGCTTCTCTGGCGGCCCCTCGACAACGCCCGCCTTGCCTTACGTTGCGGGGTCTCGTCTCGTCCCTCAAGGCTGCTTCGCCCCCTCGGTCCGCCACGCGTCGGTACAGGGCGAGGCCGTGGAGGACGCGTGGCGCAAAGTACCACAGCCCGCCGTGGATAAAGCCTGGGGTAAGAAGCCCGAGTCCGCCGCCGCCGCCTTCGCGCAGATGGGCACTGGGCCGCCCGTCGACCTTCATTGGGGGGTGAAGGGCATCCACCGCACCTGGGCGTCTCGGTACGTCATATCTACTTGCTCGCTATTTCAATCGACTCGTTGCTGACTTGCTCTGACAGCCTCGATGCCCTCGCGGCCGCGTTTGAGTTGGGAATGGACCCCAACAGCGTGTTCGGGCACCCCGACCCCGCCGTTGTAGAGGCGTACACCAAGAGCGCGTGAGCGGCGGCGTAGTAGCATTAATCGTAGCACAAAAATGTACATATATCTGTCCCTTGCTCGATTCAAACGTCGCCTTATTTTCTTGATAACTATTCGCGCGAGTGTGATGTATGAAATTGATTGATTCAAATATTACGAGTGAACTCAACGGACTAACGGACTTGTTAATGTACGGACTTGGGAAAAAGAAGCGGGAAGTTAGGTGTATCAAGGAGACAGGATCTTAACACGTTATGTATCCCGACAGAATTCATTTGTCCGTCGCCTCCTCGCCTCGTCTCCTTCCCGTCCCCTCTCGCTATGCCCAAAGGCAAAGGCAAAGGAAAAGTACGCACAGAACCCAAGAAAAAACCGGGAAACAAGGGCGACTTTCATGGCGCACGCGAAGAGTTCCTGTGGTCCAATATGGAAGACTACTTGACCGCGTCGAGGGAAGGAAAAACGCGCGCCTTCTGGCCCATTCTGGGGAGCGCATACTGGAAAAAATTCGATTGGCGACTAGAGCTGGACGAGGACCCTGAACCGGGCTCTGGGCCGGTATACGGGCCGATGGCGAAGGACGAGGACGCGATGAAGAAGAAAAAAATGGACTTGGTCAATCAGGTAAGCGCAAGGGGCGACAAGACACTGGAAAGAGACTGACCTTCTCTCAGAAAATCAAAAATTGGTACAATCATCGGCGAAACGGTGCTGGACTGACAAACAATCCATTCGCGACGTGGCTGACGCGTCTGCGTCGCCCTACCGAAGCGTGCCCTCGGCGTATCCCCGACTATCAGCACTACATGGGCATGGAGCAGTACAAGGACCTGGTGGAGGCGACGTTCCTCGCAGAATACCCCAACGTCGACAAGAGCCACGCGCTGTCCGCGCGTTGTAAGGTAGCGCAGAAGCTGTTGAACGAAGAGCCGGAGGCGGTGAGGATAGAGATTCGGAAACGGGCTGAGGAGGAGCACAATGAGGAGGTGGCAGCCTGGAAGGACGCCGACGAAGGGTTGCCTAGCGTGGATGAAGAGGATCAAGCTGAGTAAGTGGCCTGCATAACGCGGTGATGCGTCGAGACTTACAGAAATATAGGGCTCGGGCGCGTTTTGCAGTCGTCGTCACACCGCTTTTGCAAGCTCTGAGGGCGTACACGGGGTACTACGTAACGCTCGTCGGTGGGCGGCAGGTCGAGGGCAAGTTTGACGTTGTTGGCGTTCACGCGGGCACGACGAATGCGCAGAATCCGGAGGACGGCCAAGACTTCACTGAGTGGAGCCCACAGGGATACGGCCGCTTCCTGGACGAGTTCGTGCGATTTATCATCGCAGCAGGCAAGTTGCGATGTGATTGCTGAGTAGCAAATCAGCTGATGACTAAGCAGATGCCCCCCTGAACCCCGCAATCATACCTGGAGCGCCGAGCAAGGCGGGTCCCTCCGGAGTAGCCGGCACCGACTCCAGTAGCAGTGTACCGCCCGTCCCCGCTCCGATAGTCCCCATCGACCCCGTATTGGAAGGTGGCGTCGTGGCCGGCACAGCCACGGGCGCGCCGCCAGATGATCTGCGCCCGCTCGATGACGACGACGACATGGCGATGGCGCTGATAGACCCTACAACCCATCGCCCGATACCACCTACCCCGCCTCCCGCAGATCGCAGCTTGAGCGGGCGCATGGCCGCTCTCGCAATCATGACGTCGCCGCTAAGGGAATCGCTGGAGGCGCTGACTCCCAAGGCAAAGGATGCCCGGATCGGTGAATTAGAGAAGATGGGCAACATGGCCCTCCAGCGAGCCAATAACGAGGCTCGGAACAAACGGTCGTTGACGGCGGCGAAAGCGACAGGGCTGCTCGAACAGCACAGCGCGCCGGCGGCAAAAGGCAAGAAGAGACCCGCAGGAAAGCCGAAGGGGAGGAAGGCGGCGAAGCGCTTAAGACGCGTGGGCGAGTCGGACGAGGAAAGCGCGAGCGAGACGTCCGACGACGACGACGGCGAGCCCGACGTGGCGGTGAGAACGGAGGCGCCGGTGACGCGAGGAAGAGCAAAGCAGGTGCAGCCCGAGGTACAGCAAACAGATGCGCATGCGGACGAGGACGCGAACGGCGAAGGGACAAATGGCGTACAAGGCGGGCAGCCCGCCCCGGCGGCGGCGGATGCGCCGGCGGCGGATGCGGAGGGCGCCTCTACCACCCCTACGCAGCCGACAGAGGACGCGGTGATGGAGGATGTACAGCCAGAGACCCAGCCGAAGAGCAAGGGCGCGAAGGGCGCGAAGGGCGCGAAAGAAAATGCCGCGGGGGCGAAATGGGCGCGGGAGGCTAAAGCAACGCTGGAGGAGGGGGCAGAGGGCTGGGGCGGGGGCTGGGTGAAGCTGGTTGGGCTGTGGTGGGCGCAGGAAGCATCGACAGCGTTTGCGACGCAGGTAAGGTGCCCGTGCGTTTCCGGAGAATTGATGGCTGAATTAAAACCCCAGAAACAAGGTTTCACGCCAGCGGGGCGTCCTGAGGAGATCAAAGGCTGGGTGAAGGCAGCTAGGAAGGGGGCGGGGCATGTAGCGGCAAAGGATGCAGCCATTTTCGTGGCGAAATTCAAGGTGTGGTGGAAGGCGATCAATCCGCAGTGGCGGATCGGAGCGGACGAGACCCTGAAGAGGGAGGAGGATGGACCATGGGATGTGCTGCGGGTGCCGGGGCCGAATGCGTTTCTGAACGTGCTAATCTGTTTGAAGTGGTGGAAGGAGGTGGGGGAGGAGGGGGATTGGGCCGATGTTGTAGCTGATGTGACGTGGGTGCTGGAGCGCTTGATCGCAACCAGGTACGTCAAACAACCGGGGATCCGGCTGGGTCTAATGAGCAGCAGGCATTCACCAAGCGTGGCGGAATCGAGCAGTGCGCATGCCTGTGGAGCGACCGCCGCTCCGGAGATTTTGGGCGCGTCCCCTCCCGCCGCCGTGTAGGAATACCGTGAGAGGGTGGGGATAGCACGTAAGGTTGGCTATGTACACGCTTGAGTCAGCAAGCGTGCGCATAGCGGCGGCAAAAGTGCAGGGGAGGCGTGCTTTTGTAGCCCCTATTTCTTGAATAAAGCGAGCACGTGAATGATCTGACGGCCCCGGAGTGATCTGACGGTCCCATCGAAAATTGAAACTCCGCTGGAGCAGCCTGCCGCCTCCGAGGCCGTCCTGTGGCTGTGCTGTGGCTGTGCTGGGAAAACCCCGGACATAATGCATTACACGTCCGGGCAGTTGCCCCCATTGTAACTAGTTATCCTGACTGTCTGTACTCGGCCCTCGCCCGCAGTGGGCATTGGAGCCACTCCCGGGATTGCAACGGGTCCATGTCGCACCCGCACTGCGAGGCGGCAACCCTGTCGCAGGACAAGTCGTTACCAACTTCCCCATCCCCCGCGCACCTCGCCCCGCCGCCCCCGCATTGGCTGCTCTGCCTCCGCCTCCTGTGCGCGGTCATGCCAATCCCGCTACAGCACCACGAGGCGGCAACCCGGTCGCAGCACAAGTCGTTACTAACTTCCCCATCCCCCGCGCGCCTCGCAAACGCGCGTTCCCTACCCTCCCCTCACCACCGCCCGCTACTCCCGTGCGCGCTTACGCCAATCGCGCGGCGTCTCTGGGCGATTCTCCGCTCCGTCCCATCCACATCCTTGATAAAGATCAGCCCCAGCTTGTTAGCACCCCGCGCAAGAGGAAGTTCCTCGGCGTTGTCGATATCTCGGACGGCGAGGACGCGCGCCCTCGCAAGAAGGCGAAGTTTCTGGGGGTCGTGGACGTGACGGATTAATCGAAGAAGGCGCAACAAGCGCGAAACAAAAGGGCTGCAGATAGTTAGCTACCTAAAGTACATAGAAACTGAATTCATTCACCTTAAGCTCCATCTATTCCTCGTTCCCTCCAACGCCAATAACAATGTTATCCTGCCCCAGGCCGACATGAAAGTCAGGCCTCAAAGTGGCACACCGACCTGGGAGTCAAGCATACCGAGGCCAAGGGAATCGCCTCCACCTTTGAGCCACAACCCACGCTCAAGGAGCCGCAGGCAATGGTCTAGGCGGAACGCGCAGATTTGATATTTGCCGTGTCTGCCAACGACCGGTGAGTATTTTTTTGAGAAGTAATTCGAAACCAGGGGATACTGACCTGCATCGGATTCGGATTTGTTCCGGGCCACAGGTTTCACAGACGAGCCGCGGAGACGGGCAGCCCCCGGCGGGGCGGCGCACAGAGGGCCACACAGCCGGTGTCATAAACCCGGTGGTCAAGTTCCAGGGGTATGGTCCAAGTCCAGTCGACACCAGATTATATTACGCCCACGGATTTTTAACGATGTGCAAGTACAAAGTAACACAAAAGATACAGTATATGAGGTGTTACTGGGCCCCTCGCGGTTCAATTCTCTTCCAGATTGTCAGTAGACCTTGTCGTTATTGAAATCTCAACATTGAACTGGGGTCCGGCCACCTGAATCTGACTTGTATCTGAAATACTCGCTAAATCGTCAGAATATGACCGGTTTCAACACAATAAACTCTGGTTCAAACTGGATTGAACCCCGAAAAACAGATTCTTTGAGAACTACTGGTGGAATTCTCATCCAGTTAGTGAGTATAAGGTCAATATGAACTGTTGTAACTATTCTCTCTTCACAGAGTCCAAAGTTTCTACCCACAAATGTGAAGTTGCGTTTGAAGAGTCAGATTTGGCAGGGAAATGGAATACATTCGGCTTTTGCACATTCCACAGGGGTTTCTTCAGTCTGGTTCCATTGGATTATTGCTGAGGACATATATTCCGAGTAATAACACGTTAAAAACACGTTATTACGCGCCCGGAGGCCCTGTACGCGACGTGTTGTTCTTCTAATCACCGGTGATATAATCTATTCACCGGGGACAACAGCCAATGGGAAGAGTGGGAACTGCCGGGCCGAGAACGGCAAAGCTCGAAAGGGGAACAAAAAATTATTTCTATGCATCGTCGTTTGTGGTGAGTGTTTCTACAAGTTCTACTAATAAATTGTTGTCAAACTCCTCTTCTCTGGCAAGCCCACTGGCGTGGTATTGACACTGTTCAGCGTCAGTCATTCCGTCCAATCCATCATCTACCTCTTCGTACTCCACTTCGATTGTCGTCAAGCCCAAGACCTGCGCAAACCAGGGGGGTGCACCAGTACGTGCATGCACATTATAACACGACCTGGTCTTACCACAGGTGCACATTAGAATGCGCCCTTTGCTCAACCCTGCGTGGTGCACATTATAACGTGCCCCTTGCGCGGCAGGCCCGCCGCAGGCGCTTCCCCTGCGCTTACGCTCGGCATGATCGGCACCACATCGTATGTGACCCAATCTGTCACATTCGCCTCGAATAGAGCAAAAAAAAATCAATTAAATTCAATTAGACGCAGAAAAATACATTATAAATGGTATCCGAGCCCTGTAAAACATACAAATACAAATCTACCTACGCCTGAAGTCCGAAAAAGGAAATTAATCCAGCAAATCATCGTCCGATTCCCCCTCCCCGTTGTACTCGCCATACGGCACCTCGTCATCCAGCTCAATCACGACCTCCTCGGTGACGTCCGTCAGCTGATCCGCCAACGCAGCAGTTGCCCGCAACCGAACAGCGGCCCACTGCTTGCTCCATTTGGTCGCCCACCATCGCTCCCGTTCTGCCTGCTCCGTTGTGTATGCCCACAACCCCTCCCGAAGCTCAGCAGAGGCCTCCGGTCTCGGGTCACGTCGCTCATCCCACCAATTCGCCTTCCAGCTGCAGTAGGCAATTACCCGCCGCATCTCCTCCTCGAGCAGAATCAGCTCCTCCCTCCAGCGAACTGCTCTGGCACGGGCTTTGGTCCATTCGACCCGGATGTCTGTCCATTACCAGCTTATTAGTACGAGCCAATGTAAGGCAGAATTAAACGCACCATCGTGCAGCTTTCCATCTGCTGTGGTGTCCCCCGAAGCAGCCGTGTACCAAATCCAGGACAAGGTGCGTGTGCCCTCGCCCGTCTCCAAATTGAAGAGCACGGTAGGCTCCACAATGTCCCCAAACTCGTCCGTCTCCTCCGCGTCCGCCGGCAGTCCTGCCAGGACGCGCGCCCTGCGTTCGTCCTCCTTCTCCTCATCATTCAGTGTCCGCTCATTCATCCCGCGAATGTCCTTCTGCTCTAGGACCTTGAACGTGTCCTCCCAAGCCCCTCGTCCACGCAGCGAAAGGAGCGCCGCTCGCGCTGTGTTGTATTGCGTCGTGGCACCCTTGATCCGCATCTCGATCCCGCTCTGGAGCGCCTGGCTTTTTGTGTACGCAGCCTGGCCTTCGCTATGACGACGTTTGAATTGATGGGCACAGGTGCGAGTACGCAGATGGCGTCGTAGATTTCGCAGCGCTTCCACCGCCTGTGCTTGGCGTAGCCGGTCCTCCTCGCTTGCCAACTCGGATACACAGATCGCGTCACGCACACTCGACGCAAACGCGGACGGCAGGTGCAGCTTCGTCTCCTCGGGTCGCACAGCGTCATCAGACTCGCCCCGGCTCTCCAGCAGATCCCCGAGCCCCGGCATGAAGTGCGCCTGCGTGTCTCGCAGGCGCTTGATCATCCCAAGCAACAGAGTCCGCTTGTGCTGCAGCTCTGTTGCCTGGGCCGAGGTACGGTTCCGCCGTTTTGCTTGCAACCGAATCGTCTCCCTTTCACACCGTATTAGTACCAGTTACCGCATCCGGACAAAAACGACGTACTGTTGTTCCTCGATTTCCATCGCCGCTATGATGAACGCGCCTGGTCTGTTCGTTGTCGACAGGCCCTTCTCGGCGCGTGCATGCTCCTCCTCTGCAATGCGCAACCGAACCTGTTCCATGGTCAACTCTGCGGACCGGACCGTCAGTTACTTCAGCAGAAAATAAGCATTAAAACAAAACACACCGTCGTCCTCTGGGTAATCGTAGGGGCATGGCTTCGTGTTATCCTGCTCCCACTCCCGTACGTCCTTCTCCCACTTCATCAGTTCCTCCTCGTGTTCCTCCCGTAACCCCTCGGTAAAGGCGTGGAAGGCCCGGCTGTGGAGCATCGCCTTCGGGATAGCGAGCGCCATCTTTCGTAAGAGAGAATTCCCTATGTATCGTTTAGCAAACAGTCCAAATGTCCAGCCAAAAGACATACCGAGGCCGACCGTCTTGCGCCAATTTGCATATCCACAGAAGTCGTCAATGGTATCCTCTCGCGACCCCGGCCCCATCACAGATACTGACCGCGCGATCATATTTAGCCAAGACCAATTACGCTCCACGCCTTCCCCGTCTGTCCGCCCGACCCATTTGGTGTAATTGAAGGAGAAGGGGCCGTGACATTTCTTGATGTGCGGCGGCAGATGGAACTTGGGCACCTTGAACCGGACTTTGACGCTCTCAGGCAGCTTCATCTTCGTCGGCATGTCGCCGACTCGCGCCCAAAACGTCCGGAACCACTGGCAAGCGATGTCGTAGCTGGCCACGATTGACACCAGCATGATGCCCATCAAGGTCGACAAGAAAAGGTAGTCCATGTTTGCATACCTTCGTCTCGTCAGTAAGCGCACGGTGATATATAATATGCGACGCTCACCGTTCGCCCTTTTGCAAATCACCCGTGCCGTTCGCCCTGAAGAGCTCGTGTCTCGAGCAGCTGACAGACCCGATTCCCGTCGCTCGCAGCCCCTTTGAACGCTTATTGTTGGCTCTCCAGAGCGCCGCGAATGCAACGCAATGGCTGATCTGGCCGAAACGTCAGTTGCTATCATCGCGGATTTGCAGCGACGCACCTCATCAGTATGTGTGTACTTGGCCAAATGCGTCAAATACTCGTCATTTGCCACCATGTAAGTGTAGCCCGGTCCCAGCGTTGGGTCTTTCTCCCGGTCTGACGTCGCCCGACCTTTCATCTTGAAGTTTGCGTCCATAGAAAGCAGCAATTGATAAACCCATCTGTAAGATCAGTCAGTACGACTCAATGAACCGGTGTTCAGTACGCACGCCTTATCCAGAGGTGCGTTTTGCCATCCATCAGGTAGATTAATTCCAGGATGGGGACAGGCGCGACAAGGGATCGCGAGTTCCCCCCGTTTTGTCACCTCGATGCCCCCTTCACCATCGTGCGCACGCCCACAGTGTTTGCACATCTGTAAGTGCCGATATTCGCGCGCCATCAAAGTGAATTGCTCCCTGCGATCCTGCAAACCCGGAGTCAGAACGAGAAAGCAGTGTAAATGAAGAGCGACTTACAGGCACGTCCCGCATCCCTGCACGATCACTCAACACCTGCAGTGCGCCGTAGAAGTCGTAGGCGGGCACACGGCCTTGCAAATTCAGGGTATGAAAACGTCGCAGTACACTCAGCGTCGCACATGTCTCCGGGCTCTTCGTGGTCGCTGGGAACCAGCCGATGTTGAGCAGCTGATCATTAACCGACACAGCACCTATACACCCGCAGAAATCGACCGCCGTCTCGTGAATGCCGTTGTTGTCGATGACGACAAACTGGTGTGGGCCGTCACAGAAGTCGCATTCTTCACCGGGAGGATGTCCGATTTGAAACCGTAGGTCAGGCGCAATGGTCCGCAGAGGACATGGCTTGAAACGACCACCCTCCCATCTCTAGTCATCGTCAGTCGATCTCATATAAATAAGAAAACTTGTGCGTACCTGCAATAAATGGAGAGGTTCATCACGATGACGCTCCACTATGCAATTGTGGCAAAGTAGTCGTCCTCCAAAACAGTCCTCGCATCTAAACTCCCCCTTGATCTCGAGGCAGCCAGCGGACGCACAGCCCTTTGACCACCATGGACCGCGACCTTCCCGGCGCAGTAAGGCGTCTTGGAAGGCATTCCTCTCCCGCATGAAGGGGATCATCGGCCGATCCTGTTATACGTCTCAGTGCTACAAGAAATACAGTGGTATTTTCTGCGACTCACCGACTCCGTGTTCCGAGGCGCTTTTTTTGTCTTCTTCTTGATTTGTATACTGGACATCGTGTCCGGTGCTGCATCGGAAGGGGCTGCTGAATCTTCGTTGGCGCCGTATCCCATCGCGATATCGAAGATGTCAAGACGGATGCGTTTCTTCTCTGGAGATGGCGGCGGCGCAGGATTTATCTCGCTGCGCACGCGCGTGTTTGTAGCGGTGCTGGCTGTCGAGACATCATCGGCATTTCCATCGTGAATGTAAGCGCCGCGCGCCCTTTTCCTGCCCTTGGGAGGCGCCATTGGAAAGGAGGGGAGATCTTTTTGGGGCTAACTTTAGCCGGTGTTCTTGTCCGGATGTCCGCATGTCGCATGTCGCGATTTGAATTATTGCTCTTGATAAGGGGCACATTGAGGGAACATTGGAACAAGTAAATTCACGAAGCGTAATACATCTACAGACTAAACGACAACCTGGAAGTTGTGTGAGCGATAGTTTTTGAAAAGAAAGAGCCAAACGCACGGAGTTGCTTTGCTCCCAACTACTCCGACCCGCTCAAATCAGCGATGCTTGGAGACGCCAAAAGCAACCGGGCCCGATGAGCCGCAACCTCCGCCCGAATGAAACCTGCTCGCTCGTCTTGCCCATTGACCGTGAGGCGCTCGATGAAGCAAACAGCGGCCGTGAGGGAGTCGTGAACCCCAAAAACAGGGTGCTTCCCTGCGTTCTGAAGCGCATGGAAATGATCACGCGCGTCGTTATAGCAATCGAACACCTGGCCAACATGACCAGAGCGGACGGCATAGACGCGCAGCCCCGAAGGCACGCAATCCCGGGCCTGAGTAGTGGGAGGGGGGCTTGGGCTTGAACTGTCACTGTCGATGGTGACAGAGGACACGCGAGACGGAGATGTGCTGGGGCTGCGGCTGATGATCGCAGGGCGCCGATTGTTGGTGGATCGAGGAGCACCGCCTCCAGACGCGGTGATCGTAGGCGACAGAGGATTCGTTCTCGCCCGACGGGGAGTTCGTGGGGTTGCGCTGGGGCCCGCCGATGAAGTGTTGCCAAGTGGACCATGTAGCCTGGGGTGCTCGCCGCGGGCACAAGATGCGCCCCATGCCGCCTCCAAGTTCCTCCACTCTGCCGGAGTGTAGCCTTTCAAAGTAGCACCCGGAGCTTTCTTGTACTGCGCGTCGGCGCTTGGCCTATACCATTTATCAGCCTTTATCCGTGATACAAAAGCAGTTCACGCACCAGGAAATGTAAGCACCGGGCGCTTCCACATTCGTGCCGGTGACCAGGTAATACTTGGAGGGGTTCTCGTCCGTGGCTCCAGCGTCGCGGTGAACGGGGACTTTGCAGGAGATGGTGGTCATGATAGCGTTAGCGTGGGTTAGACAGACGCCCACATCTTTGATCAACGTGCTTCTTCGCACAGCCACACAAAATACATCCGAGAGAACCAGCGGCGGCGTCGTTCCGCCCCGCGTACATTAATGGTGTACAAGCAGATATGTACAGCACAACGTAGCTACTGACCCGCACTTCCCAAAGCTTTGGTATCCAACTTTCGCCTATCCAAGTCCTCAGATATTGCGACCCAAGAAGAAGAATATATAATGACATACCGTTTGGAGTCCGGGGGCGTCACACTATGGTCTGGTTCTCGTTTCTTGGCCAACGAACCAGCCTGGAATCGCTGCAGAAGCAGCTCGTCAGGGGTGGGGCGCGCTTCCAGGAGCGCCTGAGCTTTTTTCGCTACGCGGGATAGCTTCCGCGGGGCGGGCTTCGGGAGGGGCGGCAAAGGCCGGCTGGGCCCAACCCTCGTCGTGACCAAGGTGCCATTGTTGAGCCATAGCTGTAATATATAGAAAAGAAAAGGTGGCCGTAGGCACGAGGTCAAATGTCAATGGACCCGAAGCCAGCCACCCCCTGGCTGTGCGCTCAATTTGCATGCCCCGCAGGGCCGCCGGGGCGATTTCCCGGCCCCGGAAACCCTCTATTTGCTCCCTATTTTGCCCTCCGGAATCCAGAAAAACCGTGCGGAACGGGGGAAATTATAATTGGGAATGGTAAAATTAGCTGGCCAAAAGCAGTTGCTCACGTGCATCGAGCTTCTTCCCGCGCCTCCCGCCCGTTTGCCCCCGCCCGCCGGCCCTCCCTCAATACGCCCTGCACGTGGAAGACGGCGGTGGCGCCTGGCTGGACGCGCCTTAACAGCTGTCCCGACTGCCCCGCCTTTTTTTCGTTGGTACATAACGGAAAAAAAGCGGCGCCGGAACGCAGGATCCTCTCATGCTATCGGGACAAACGTTGAGCAAACCTTCGCCACAAATGGGCCTGTTCGTCTCCAGCAATTCACCCTCTACGCCAATTACTTACTTTTTTTTTCACAGCTTTAAGTACGTACATTACATTCTATCCACGAACCAAGATGTACAGAGTCCGACAGAGTCCGGCTGAAGGAAACACGCTGGCATTTTAAATGATCACAATTCTCATTCGCACAAGTCAGTCGATGTAGAGACAGTAAAGTAAATTACAGTAATGTATATGACGACAAAACTGGTCTACATTCACAAAGGAAGTCAATGTAAGTGAATCGACAAGTAAAGTAACGGAGGTAATGTGTGCATATTATCGACCCTTTCTTTTGGGGGCAGCCTTCTTCCCTTTCTCTTCATCCCCCGTTTTAGTACCCCCGCCCCCACGACGCGCGCTTCCTCCACTTCCCTCGCCCCTCCCGCTCCTGCGGCCACCGAGCTGGGGAGATAACGACTCCGCCACGCCCTCCAGCATCCAAAGCACGTCCTGCACCGCCGCCTCAAATCCAGCTCGACGAGTCGGATCGTCGAGCGCCGCCGCGCCCCAGAAGTAGAGGCTGGCAACGAGGTTCAGGACGCCATTCGGCCCTTGCATGGCAAGGGTGCCCCAATTCCAATTTTCGTCGTACACCTCGTGAATCTTCCATCCCGCGCCGTCCCGTTTGCGCCAGGCTGGCTGGCAGTAATCCCACCACTGAGTCCACCGTTCGACGTAGTCGTCGAGGTTCGTGATCCCCGCATCATACGTGTTCGCCGACCTCACGCCCCGCGCCCTCGCGATCCACAACTTGACTTCGACGGGCCTCAGGTGTTTCTCCAACCCGTTCCGCGGCATATCATCGAATCCGTGGAGTTCTTCGATCCGGATGAGCGTTTCCATGAGCGAGCGGAAGTGAATGCCCAAGTCGCGCCGCGACAGGACCTCCAGAGTCTCGCGGATCCAGTTAGGTGTACCGGCTGCAAAAACGAAGGGGGGATACGGGTTCGGAAGAGGGTTGGTGGGCGGGGGCGGGATCTGCACGGCGCCATCGCCGTTGACGGGAGGAGGCGGGGGAGGAGGCGTCGTGGTCTGCGCGCCACCGCCGTTGGTGTCGGTGGGCGGGGGCGTGGTCTGCGCGCCATCGCCGCACGTTGGTGTCGGTGGGCGGGGGCGTGGTCTGCGCGCCGCCATCACCGTTGACGGGACGGGGCGGGGGAGGGGGCGTCGTGGTCTGCGCGCCATCGCCGCCGTTGGTGTCGGTGGGCGGGGGCGTGGTCTGCGCGCCGCCATCGCCGTGCGGGGAGGGGGCGTCGTGGTCTGCGCGCCACCGCCGTTGGTGTCGGTGGGCGGGGGCGTGGTCTGCGCGCCGCCATCACCGTTGACGGGACGGGGCGGGGGAGGGGGCGTCGTGGTCTGCGCGCCACCGCCGTTGGTGTCGGTGGGCGGGGGCGTGGTCTGCGCCGCGCCGCCATCGACCGTGCACGGGGGAGGGGGGGGGGAGGGGGGGGGGGGAGGGGTGTGGGGGGGAGGGATGTCGTGGTCTGCGCGCCGCCGCCATTGGCGTTGGCGGGAGGAGGCTGGAGAATGTGAGCAGCACCCCCGCCGCCGCATCCGCTGCCGTGGCTATCATCGGGGGGAGTGGACAACCGAAACTGGACTCCAACGCCGAGGCCAGCCTGTTGACGAGGCAGCATTCCGGTGGGGGAGAACTGAAAGCCGTCACCGCCGAAGCCAATGGGCGGAGGAGGGGGCATCTGTG
>JARGYF010000313.1:0-22660 GCA_029203975.1 Mycena vitilis | reverse complement strand
AAATACGCGATAAAAAAGCCGAATATCCTATCGACGCGCCCGAACCAGCTCGAGATCTCGAGGTAAACGGGTGCGAGCAGAGCCCTGGAAGTCGCGGATCCGAGCAGATACTCTGTGGCAAGGTCAGCTCGAAGGACCATGGAACGCACAGAGGAAAGAAAAGATACCTGGCAAGCACGAAGTCGACGAGCGCGCGGTCAGCCGCGCGCAAGTTGACCACCGATTGGGCGTTGGCCACGGCGACGCGCATAACCACAACATCGCCCTGAAGGTCGAGGGTGGGGCGTTGAAGGGAAGTTTTCGATGACGTTTGAAGAAAATTCGGAAGCGAGATACAGCGCGACCGTGTCGAAGGCGGACTGTCACGTCGTGGACGTGCGGCTGGACGCCCGAGGGGTCCATTACGCCCTCGACGCATGGGAACCGCGGGAGATAGGGATTCGCAGAGGTGCGGGTGAGGACGGAGGCGAACGGGGGAGACGCGGGTCGTCGTTGAATAAAGGCGTGCACGAAGGAACACGTCTGCCTGCTGAAGACGAAATTTCAGTCCGCATAATGGTGCGACTGCGAAGTTGCACGTACCGGCGCAGCGACGGGGATGAACGAACGATTGTTCACCATTGGTGCGGTGTGTGGGTGGCGCGGAGGTGGCAGTCGGCGGTGCGGTGGGTAGCGCGGTGCGGTGGGTAGCGCGGTGCAGTGGGTAGCGCGGTGCGGTGGGTGCGGTGGGGTAGCGCGTGCGGTGGGTGGGTGGGGGTGGGGTAGTGATATGTCGTATTGACTTCGTCAGATTATAATACCCAATCCAGGTTGGCGACTTGTCTTCCATAGAAGCCCTTCTGCAGAACGGGAAACAATAAAATGTATCGCAGATGTCTGAGCGACACCGCGTGTTAATTGTATGTTCAGCAACAGCGCCTCGATGCGTTGACCGATTATTCCGCCGAAGGCGCGGTGAGTGGGCTCGGCGCACAGGAAGCCAGTCCGCCATTGTCAGCTGTGTCTGGCGGTTCCTGAGCGGCACGACATGATCGGCCTTTCTTTGTGAGTCAAAGAAGCGGCACCGCGATGGAAACATCGATTCGCCTTGAGCGCGAAAACGTGCACTGGAGGGCTATTGTTTGGGTTGGCAACCACGAAGTCGGAGTTGAAGGCTGGTGTGAATCATTTCATTTCGTTGCGGGTGGCGCATCAAAAATTGCCTCGATGCGCCTCCGTGCGGCCTGCGAGTTATTGTGCCGATGGAGTCCTTCTAGAAGGCGTCTGATGGATTAAGGGGGACCTGTGGAGCTGGAAGCGCGCCGTAGAGCAAGCTAATTGTTCGAGTCAGCGATCCCGACGTTCTTTGAGAAGACCTCCAGAGCTGGAATGCCGGGGTGGAACACTTTATTGTTCTAGTCAGCGATCTTGAAGCCGCCGATGTGTCCCGCGACCGTTGAGGACGCGGTGATGCGTTGTTGCCCTTGCGCGAACCGAAACATTTCCCGACGAGAACTGGGTGCGTATTGAACAGGAAGAGTTACAATTGTAATTACACGGTGTCAAGAAATATCGCGCCGAATTCTAAGTCTTGTGAGATAACGCGCTCTGGTGGATCGGCATGCCTACCTAGGTTGAAGTCGACGGCGCCTTGGGCTTGCGGGTGCCCATGTATTTGAGCCAAGACGTGGTAAACACTTGGACGGGCCAGTGGTCGATGAAGTTTCGTAAATCCGGATACTCCGACACGAGCTGAAAGATGATGAGTGGTGTGAAAATCTAGACATAAACCGACGCACCTGAGCTTCGAATTTGTTGACCGCCCCGACATTCTGCTTCGTAAAGCTCTTCGTAGGATCCAGGATGCTTGGCCCAAGGACTTTGATGCGCGCCTGAAAGGAAACTTAGTCGAGCAGCAACGGAGGTTCATGGAAAACGCACCTCAATTTCCTTCGCAAGCTGAGCGGGGACGAGGTCCTTCCACGCCCGTGCGCTCAGTTGAGCTCCAGTTGGCCGCGGGATAGCGGTGCCGTTGAAAGCGGGCGCGGACGCGGACGCGGCGGGGCTCTGCGGCTCAGCGCTGGTGCTGGCACTACGGCGGCTGGAGAGCGGACTCGAGGTTGACCTCGAGAGAGAACTGATACGCGGAGTACGTAGACGGGTTGGACCGGAGCTAGGGTCGCGTTTTATAAGGCGGGATGGGAGGTTTGTGTGAGCCGCGAGAGTGACGGAGGGAGAAGCAACGATGTCGGTCAACGACAAGAGGAGAATGACGGGCGGCGGAGGAGCGGTCAGAGCGTTGAAGGGCGACAATGTGGGCACGGAAGTCATGGTCGGGGGTGAGTTGAAGTGGGCAGATGAGCAAACGGAGTCAGCAAACGGAGTCCGCTTCAGATATGGGGGCAAACCGAGTCTGATATGGGACGTAAAACAAAAGGGCCTGCAAACGTAATTCAGACTCTTATTGTTCGATTCGGTGTAAATAGCAAGGCTTTGAGGTTGCGACCGCATCTCGACTTTTGCCCTGCTTTTCTGGTGTTTCACACTGAAAAGGATCTCTCATCATCACCATGTTTTCATTCGCTTCGCGCTCGACGTCCAAATCAGAAAAGTACACGCTGCAAGGCGCCCTCGCCGGCCACACAGGAGCGGTTGTATGCATCGCCGCGAACGAGAACGGACGGCTGCTTGCCAGCGGAGGTAAACGGAGCTTGTTTTTAGGGCCGGGAATAGGGCGCTGAATTTATAGTAGGCACTGACGGTACACGACTTTGGTGCCTGGAGAAGATGTCGCCGGCGACTCGTCCCACTGGCCCGGGAATTCGCGGGGCTACGACATCCATCCTGTGGCTGCGCCGCGAAGACGAAGCGACCGAGATCCTCTTTTATGGTACCCAAAACGGCTACTTGGTATGCTGGAAGCAAGCAACTGTCGCGGTGAGATTCATATTGGATTTTCACGGTCATTTGGAAACTGAAGCAAGGCGTCAGAGTTTTGAAGAGGTGCAAACCATACAACTAACCGACGCTGCGGAAATCACTGGGCTAGCATTCGACCCAGCTGCAAACAAAGTCGTAGTCTGTCATCGCAACTCTGTGATACAGGCTTTCACACTCGAAAGGTCCCTGAACTTGGTACCCGTATTTTCCGTGAAAATCGCCGACTTCTTGCCGAAAGCCATCGCCTTCGGTGACTTCAAAAATAACGAGAAGGAGATCCTCGTGTTTGGAATGTATGACGGTCGGATGTGTGTTTATTTCACCGGAACACGTTCAAAAACTGATTCTGCTGCAGCGTGAACCTTCGTGGAACGGACGGCGAGATTATTCGGACCCGACAGGTCGGCGGTATGATGTACGTCCATGTTGATAGTCAGACTCAGCGTCTTATTGAACGGTCTGCAGAGGTGATGCGGATGTCAACTCTCGCAAAGGCCTATTCTGTATAGATGACCCCCAACAAGGCATCGCTCTCTACTGCCTCGATGACGACCATCGGGTGAGAACGATGGAGGTCAAGGTCACAAAAACACACCCCCGCGCACGTCAGGTGTGCTTCACGGCGGACGCGGCCTTCGTCATTATCGGAAGCGACCACGGACTGGTTTACATATTCGACCGCTGGACGGGTGAGACTGTGGACGAGCTCCCGATAGGTTTCGAGGACTGGGTGCAGACGGTGACGGTGGGAAGTTCAGGCATTGTGTTTCTGCTCGTTTGACGATAGCGCTAGGCCACTGACGTCAACGGGGTCTCCACCATCCTCGGCGCTCGATCCAGAGAACTGAGTGGCAAAAACGACATCATGGTCTGGAAGCAGATCAAGAAGAGCAGGGTGTTGGCAACCTCAGCGATCTGGGTACCGTTGCTGGTGATTATCAACATTGCGGTGGTCCTCGGAGGCGCGCTCGCGATGCTGGACATTTACCCGATATTTAGAATGCGTTGAATATAGTAGCGAATGGCGTACTTACGCATGTAAATTTTCTTGCAATTACGATTTGGTGACCCAAAGAGATCAGCGATACCAGCAACAGCGAGCGCCGTGGATAAGAAACGCGTCGAATATGGCATTACAAGACCACCAGGTGTGAAACACTTTGTGGGACGATGTAATGGAGGACCACCGAGTGGTGTGACATTCGGTGGGCGGGGTACTAGGCGCGTATGTACGCGCTCGATCGAGTGCCACCGAGTGATGTAACATTCGGTGGGCGCAATGGCCGCCAGGCGTGTAACGCTCAGCGGCCGACGGGCGGGGAGAAGAGTAGATGTGGCTATGCCACACACGTGCCGCACGTGGCAGATCAGCTGCCGTATGATCAGGCCTAGCCCCAGCACAGCCACACCTGCTCTTCTCCCCGCCCAAGTCCATCGGCCGCTGAGCGTTACACGCCTGGCGGCCATTGCGCCCACCGAATGTTACATCACTCGGTGGCCCTCGATCGAGCGCGTACATATGCGCCTAGCATCCCGCCCACCGAATGTCACACCACTCGGTGGTCCTCCATTACATCGTCCCACAAAGTGTTTCACACCTGGTGGTCTCGTATGTCGCGTCGATTACTACCAATGCCAACCCAAGTCTTCACAACGACCGCAATCTCTCGCGCCCTTGTCCAGCCTGGCGACGCACACTCGCCAGGACAAGTCCGCCATGCGCGCCGAGCGGTGTCCTCCGCCTCGTGCCAACATCTTCCTATGTAATGGAACGCCACCTTTTTTGTGTCGCTCGCTATTGTTTCTCTGGGCGGAAACATCCATGGAATCTGTCGCGCCTTATTGTCTGTCCTCTTTTCCTCCGAATAAAAGGCAGCCGTCGACGAGCAATCGTCTAGTCTCTCTTACCCGCCTCAACTACAATGGTCCGTTATCCTTCCTCCTTCCCTGCTGTCTCCTTCCCTCATCGCCGTGTAGCCCATTCGATCTGTTCGCGTAGAACGTGCGGACACCGGCGAGCAGTCGGAGCTTTACTACTGCACAACCTGCGATAATTGCCCTATATGCAACTCGCCACCCGCACCCGCACCCGCACAAGCAACAACACGTTCTCCACCTCCTCCGTACACCGCGGCACCCGGTTTGTGACCCTTTGCCTCTACCTCGTCCCTTGTTGACCCTTTCCGCAGATCCTCACATCTGGCCGCGCGTGCCGCTCTCGATCCCCCTTATGGCTTTCTTGACCCATTCGCTGTTTTTTGGGGGTTGGCGTCAACACGTAGTGCCGCACATTGTCGCCATATTGTTCTGTTGTTTCTAGGTCCGTTCCTTGTAACATTCCTTCTTCGACTCGTCCTCACCGTTTTCCCAGTGCGTCAAAAACGCTTCAATCGCGCCGCACGCGTTCCTTTACCTGTATCTTGGACCTCGTTTTATTTATAGACATCCCTTGTATTATTTTCGCCCTTGTAATCGTGTTTTCTTGTATATCGCATCGTGCATGGTTACTTGTACTCGTGCGTGTCTCGATAAAAATAAGTTACTCCTCGAGGCTCAATCAGTTTCCAAATTCGTACAAGGGCGCGCAGGCTTTTTAAACATCGGTCAGACTTACCGTTTGACTTAACCTCCCTCTCGATTTCTGTCCTGCTTGGTCGCGTTTCACCCGACCAAGTATTTCGTTTCACCCAGGACGTGTGTTTCCCTCGCAGCTAAAGTGGGTACCCCGCTTGGTCGCGTCTCACACGATCAAGTGCTCCGCCTGCTTTCGCTTGGTCGTGTCACACTCGGCCAAGTGCTTGCGCCAATAAAAAGCGTCCATGAGCAAATACTTCACATGTTCATGTGCGCTGCAGGACAATGAGCACCGTGTCCTGGTCAAGGATCGAGCTGCGCATCGGAGAGAGCTGGCGGAGATGGATGGTCTTTGTAAAGACATGGGCGACTTGGAATTGGTAAGAGCCAACGCTGTGTATGATGAGTTCGATCTTCTAACGCGCTAAGCAACAGCAGGCCGATGGTGGCGTCGACGGTGTAAATTCCGCGGTGGGGGGGCTGACTCTCAAAGAGGCCGTAAGTATTTAGATTTCCTGTATATGGTTTTCGTCGAACTCACCCCCGGAACAGAGTGACTTGACCACAGCGCTGGCTATGACGGACAGCGGCCCTAATCTCAGTCAGCAGCCTTGCAAGCTGTGGACATCGCGCTCAGAGTTCCAGGATCTGCGCGCTCCATTCAATCCTACGGCGTTCAATCCTGTATCCATGCAGGAAGCACACGCGAGTGTTAATTCGCTGCTAGCGGAGTCTTCTCATTCTAAACCCGCCAAACCTGCGAAAAAAGTCGAACTCCGTAACACCAGTATCCTCGGAGAGCTAAGCAAAAAATTGGCTGTTGCTAAGCAGACCATCGAGGTCGAGAGCCACTTCGATATGGACGATGATACGCAGGTTGCGGAGATGCGGTCGAGAGTCAAGTCAGCTCTTCAAATGACTCTCTCGGTCGAGAAATCGCTCGAAAAGATCCCCGAGTCTCCCCAGAAGGAGCAAATCACCTCCGACTTGCGCACGGTCGAAATCAAGATAAACCTGATAGGCACGGTCTTGCCGCCGGAGACGACTCCTGTGCAGTACGATGCGTGTATGTATTTTACTTCGTTTTTTTAGCGCCGTACTTATCTATTTTTTCACAGCGCATATCACCGACAATCCGGTGAAGGATTTGGATCTTATTGCACAGGTCATGATCCTCCTTGGCATAGTTTGTCATGTCATTGTTGGGCTCGGGACCGAGCCCACCAATTTCATCCTACAAACGGTTACGCTTCTCATTCGGTTGGTGATGTCCCTGAACTTGACGAAGAAGTCAGATGGGACGGAGGCGTATGACGCTCAGCAAAAAGACGTGCTGGAGCAACTGCCGTCGAGTCTGTATGTCGCCATGCAGCGCTTCAATATAGATGGCAAAACGGTGCAATATGCTGTTTGTCCTTCATGTCATCACACCCACGCGCCCAAAAATCCGGCTGCCGCGATTTTGCAGTACCCAGATAGATGCGTCAATCGTGTCGTAGATAAAACGGGCGCCCACATCTGCTCGACGCCATTGCTGGTCTCCCGGGACGGTCGCCTTCGCCCCATCCGCACCTTTCTGTCCGCGTCATTTACCGACCATGTCGCTCGGCTCCTTTCGGACCCTGAAATCGAGCGTATGTGCGACAAGGCGTGTGATGATGCCATGGCCGCTCTCAAAAATCCAGCCGACGACGAGTCCACAAATATATTCGACGCTGAGTTCATGAAAACGTTCGAGGGCCCCGTCCCTGGCCAACTTTTCATTGACCGCGGCAACCGGATGCGTATACCTTACGCTATCTTCCTCGACTTCTTTAACCCGAATGGCACGAGAAAACGGGGAAACCACGACTCCATCGGAATTCTCTCCGCGGTCAACATGGCATTGCCTGAGGCCATAAGGAACAAGCCCGAGTACGTCCATGTGAATATCCTCACTGGGCCGAAGGAGCCAGACGTAGAGGAGATCAACGGTTATCTCATACCTACAATTGACGAGGCAACCGAGTTTTGGGGGCGCGGCGTCAATATCTCACCGACGGGCGCCTCTCCACAAGGCCGTGCGGTGGATGTCGCGTTTGTCCTCTCCATAAACGATCTTCCGGCTGCTCGTAAAATTGCCGGCGCTGCTGGCCCCAAATCGCATTTTTTCTGCACCGTATGTTCGTGCTTCGGGCTTTCGTCGATGTATCGAACAGATTTCGATCATCCCGATTGGAAACCGAGGGATGTCCGTGAGCTCAGAAGGGCTGCATACGCCTGGCGCGATGCCAGCACGCTCCAAGAACGCGACGCCATCTTCAAAAAATACGGCGTGCGTTGGTCGGAAATGTGGCGGTTACCATATTGGGATCCGACTCGAATGCTGGTCATCGATGCGATGCACTGCATCCTCGAGGGCCTCGTTCACTATTACTGCAGGCATGTCCTGCAGATTAGCGAGGATGTCACTGGGGAGGCGGAAAAACCGACTCCTGCGTATGAGTACGATTGGCCGTGCTACTGCTCAGACGAGGAATATGAAGTGGAGGAAAATCAGCCCACTACTCGTGTCAACTCTGTGAGAGAGCAGAAGCAGATCGACGCGATCCACACCTTATTGGTCCTTCCCATGGCAGGCGAGGCTCCCAAAATTCAGACGAAGGAGCAGCTAATCCACAAGCTCGAAGTAAAAAATAAATCCCCCCTCCAGTTCGTATGCGAGTCACTGGACATCCCCTTCCACAAAGTCGACACGACGAAGCACCAGTTGGCGGAAAATGTTATGCGAGTGGGTACGTGTATTATTCTGGACACCGCCTTCTTCATTCGTGCTGATTTTTTGCCTATGCAGCGGATGTCACAACCACTCGTATCCCCAGACTACACATTCCGGCCCAAAACCATAACCCCCGACGGCTTGTCCTTCATTCAGAGGGTCATAGCAAACACCGTAACCCCCGCTTGGGTCAGCTCCGTACCCAAGAATTACGGGCAAAATAATGCGGGCACCATCAAGGCGGACGAGTGGCGCGTGCTCGCAACTATTTATTTACCCATCGCACTTATCCTCATGTGGGGGGATGACACGTCGGGACCGTATGCTGCCCACTTTATGGCGCTCCTGATGCATGCCATGGCAATATTTCAAGCGACCACTCTCGCTTGCCGGTATACCATGACCACTCCTCGCGCCCACGCGTACCGCTCTTTCTTGAAGTCGTGGCTCGATGACTTGCACAAGTTATACCCTCATACAAAATACCAGGAATCAAGAAGACACCGTCCTAATATGCATGCGGCGTTCCACGTCTTCGATTTCCTCCTTCTATTTGGACCCATTATATCCTGGTGGTCTTTCCCGTTTGAACGGCTTATTGGTGTCTTGCAGAGGATCAATACTAACGACCATATCGGGGGTGAGTTCTTAAATTCCTATTCCACTTTGTTGAACTCATGGGCTGTGGTTCCAGGGGAGCTCGAGGCAACCATCCTTAAGTCGTTTATGCGTGGGGCCAACCTCCGCCGATGGTTGAACCGTCCGGACTGCCCCCAGGTTATCCTCGAATTTAAGAGGCTCTTTGACCTCGCATTTACCCACCGCAATTTCCGGAATGAGGACGCTTCGCAAGTGAGGAACGACGGGGAACACGCACATTGCACCTACAAAGGCTACAACTACTCCCGGGCATCGACTCACTTGGGCAACAGTCTCGTCCTTTTCTATCCTCTCCAGTCGGCTTCCGCTACTGCTGGCAGTATCCAGAAGATCGAGATCTTGCATGGAGAGGCTTTCTTTTATATTCAACGGCAGGCCATCCTACCTTCGGGCAAATTTGATCCGTTCGCTCGCTTCCCTCATTTCCCGGCGAAAACTTACTCTTCGAGGATGATGAGCGGTCCTTTGGACAGGGTTCCCGCGTCGTCTTTGGTATCCCATGTTGCACGTTTCGAGTTCTCCAACGAACGCGCTGTCATCTTGAACCTTTCCAGGGTATGTATTTCTCCTGTGGTGCTCTCGCCTGAACTAATGGTTGGCCGACATAGGACTGACTTTTTCTTCCTAAATATTGTGATGTCTATGTGTACAATAATTAATTTATGTTTTAAACGGACCCCGAAATGAAAGCAGTTGAACCGGAGTTCGAGTCGTGCAATTATTGAAAAAGATTGATCCAGTGACAAACGGCGGTGGCGATGCTCGCATCAAAGGCTTTGCCAAACCAAGGCACACTTGCAGACGACGACCACCACCTGGCACCTCAGCTCTGTGCGGCGTATCATCACCGCACAGAGCTTGAGCTGCACAGTGAATCATCACCGTGCAGTAAAACCACCACCTGTACGGCGTATCATCACCGCACAGAGCTTGAGCTGCACAGTGAATCATCACCGTGCAGTAAAACTCTTCGACGCGGTTTGGAGTTGGACCTCGAAAAACAGACTGCGACCCGCTGCTTTTGGACTGTGGACAGGCTCTTCCGCACACCACCCTTCCGGTGACCAAGAAACAGAGTGTTGAGCGAATCGCCGCTTTGGTGTGTCGCGCCCTTCACCGATTAGGCGATGCGCTGATATATCTGATCTTTAGCGCCTATACGCACGCACAAGACCACTGTGCGGCCGGGACCTCAATTGTTTGAACCACCCTTTCTGGTGAGTGCCGTTCTGCTCCAATCAGACGAGACATTGAGACCTTCGCCCTTCAGCTTGCGCCCCTCGCTGCTTCATCCACACCATTTGTCCTACCATGAGCCGAGACTCGCCCTCCGTCCCAAATGAGAGCCTCAACGGCGCGGCACTCGTCGGCACAGACTTCTACACCGTCTACAAGGGCCGACGGCAGTTTCTGCTGCACATGCCCACGTTCTCGCAGGCGGCGCCCTTAGACAACGACAATCTCGTCACCGCCAACTTTGTCACCCCCACGTACATCTCAAATAGACTCCCCTATATAATGTTCATCCCTGCTTCAACCCCATGGTACGGGCCCCTTCTGGACCGGCTCAATTATCCCTCTATGGCCTCCCTCCCCATCGAAAAAAGGCCCAACGGCGAGTGGGGCCTTGTCAAAGCCGTTTTGGAGGATTGGTGGCAGTTGGAGGATAATTTGACGAGAGTCGCCCACGCGCTTACGTTGAATGTCAGGCAACGGCCGGAGGAGCTGCGGCCTTTTGCTCGGCCATACAGGGTGGGGTATATGACCACGCGCAAGACAGAGCGAGAGGCCCGACGCGTGATCTTCAAATCCATCGATGGGTTCCTGCCTGTGTTGGGGCAAATCACAATGTTTCTTCTGTTACAAGCAGAGGCGGCGAGAGTGGAGGAAGGACACGAGGATTGGAGGAGCGTGGTTTGCGCGAGGGCCAAAGTACATGCAGCGTGGTTTGCAGACCTGGAAAACTCGGTGGCAGGGGATTTTTCAATCCCACGGATCGGTGGTATATTCGATCTGCGTCTCCCGCACAATACGGATGAGATTGCATACAAGAGTTCGCCACTGGAAGCGCTCGTCGGATTTATAATCGCGGAGAACTTGCCGATGCCGCTGTACATACGGTGGGGCAATATACACGGCACCCCACAAATCCGCATCCCCCGGACTTTGATCGCGATGACACTCGTGCCCGACGGCGGAGAGCAGGAGTATCTGGAACGGCTACCGGGGCGAGTAAAGTTTAGCGCCTGGAAGCGCACGGACCATACGGGTTCAGTCCCGACTTATTCCACTCTCCGTATCACGATGCCGTTTGTTCTGGCAGCAGAAACCGCTGCTGCAAAAACCGCTGCTGCAACACGGTCGACATCTCCTCCCGTCGAACCGAAGAAGAAGCCGTTCCCGCGTGTTGAGGCCAATAGCGGCCAGAAGCCCGGAGAGACCATGGATGTGTTCCTTGCTCGGCGCAAGGCGCAGCATGAAAACAGAGTTCTGCACGAAGACGCGGGGCAGAAATCTGCGCGGCTGCAGCGCGAGAAGAACGCAGAGTTGGGGGTTGCTCCTGGCAGAAAAGGGGCCCGTGTTTACGTCTGGGATCTGGTGGATGGTCATCGCATCCGGCGTGCCGCTGGCCGGGACAAGTACGAGGACGTCTGGGAGTCGTATGATCCAGACCAGCGCATCTACGACTCGGTTTGCAACGAGTGGGATGTGTGCGAGGCCTTTGGGTCGACCAGCAACGACTCAGTGGATGACCGCCCCCTCATGGTCATCGACTACGACGCCGAGGACGATGAGCCGTGGGACATGCTACCCGACACCATCGGGGACAACCAAGGACCTGATCTACACACGTCCATGGCCGACATTGACCGGATGCATCCAATCTTAGAGCTCGAATCTGCCCCGCCCACGACCCCCGAAACCGCCCAGCAGCTTGCCTACCTCCGGTTCGGTTGCAAGATGGCTGTCGAGCGAGTCGAGTTGCCCTCCACGACAAGGCTTCCGAGTGCAAAGGTCGCCGCGAAGGTCTTGGGGGATAAAGATATATCTTTGCCGAACGACCCACTCACCCACAATCTGCTGTGCTTCCTCGCGCAATGCAGAGACGGCACATCTGTACGCAGAATGGACAAGACTCTTCTCGACTTCCACGACGATAATGCGGAGATTAATCAAATGTGGGAGATGGCCCTCGACAGGCTCCAGTGCGTGCATCGTGTGGCTTTCGACCCTGCGGAGTCCGTTAAAGAGGGGTTACGCTACGTGATCGGAGATACAGACAAGCCCGGACCTCTCTATATCGTCGTCGACAGCGCAACAACGGCGCTCGAAGTCGTTCGCCGCAAATGGGGCCCCACAGTAGACGACGTCGCGCGACACCTTTTGTCTCGAGGGATAACTTTCAGGCTCTGTCTCGTTTCTACGACGGTCGACCTCGTTTGTAAGGCGCCCTCATCGCGGCTGTATTCGGGTTTGGGATACCGATCGCATGATTACATGCCCGATGAGTGGGATTACAGGGCCTACGTCGATCTTCGGACCCGCTTCCTCCTCAGCTGCCGCGGTCAAGTTGCTCTGAGAAGCGGCGGCCTCATCGCACGCTTCGCACGGGATGTGTTGTCTATCGATGACGGGCTTATAGGACCGATCCCTGACGTCGAGCAACATGGTGTGTGTTTCTGGGACGGCCATAGTGCCCAGGCGTATCGCGATGAAGCACTCACGACGGACGAGATCGAGCTCATCTGCGGAGTATATCACATCGCGACCGGTACCAATTCTTTTTCTCCCTTCATACGATTTCGCTTACATTGGCAAACAGGGCAGCGAGATCCGAGCAAAGTCAGAAATAGACAAATCACGTCCAAGTCATGGTGGCCGCGCCCCGCCGCGTTCGCCGGATCCGCCCTGAACGTTGGTTGGTGGACGCCGGCGTGTGAGCACTTCTACAGCAATCGTCTGTCCAAATACAACAGCGGTCATTTTCAAATCGAAACAGCCCAAACGTGGAAGGAGCAGTTAAAGTTGGAGCGGAAATGCCAACCCATCATTCAAGGTATTGAGGCGTGCGCGGCAGACGTGTTGAAGGAGATGCGATCTTAAAATGATTTCTTGACGCTAATTCCTTGGACAATCGTTTTTTTTGGGCCGAGCTCTTGGACTTCGAGCGTGTGTTTGTAGCAAAACAAAAGTTACCTGTAAACATAGCCTGTAAATATGCCTGTAAATATAATGTACGACTATGAACGTGTAATGCATGAATATTCTTCAAGGCGTATCTCGAGAGACAGTGGCGGCGAGATGCAGATGTGGCGGTGCCGAAATTTGTGCCTGTATCCCAAGACTTGTCCGCGACCGTCATCTGCGCTACCCAGTGTATCATCACCGGGCAGCGCTGGACTGCATCGGTGAATCACCACTGTGCAGTCCTGCAGGCTCTCCGCTACGGGCTGGTCACTACTTCTTCCCATCGACGCGGAATCGACTGCTCGGTGCATCACCACCTTGCAGTATCTCGACTCACTCAAATCAGCTGCTCAGTACATCATCACCTTGCAGTTCTCGGTACACCCTTCAACAAACGTGGCCGTGCGATGACCAGCCACCAATACTGGTGCCTCTGCAGCATTACCTCTTTGTTTTTGGCATCCACGGACTTGAGGCTAGGTCTCGCGCGGCGTCTGCGTTCTGAAGCAGCGTTTCTGATACAATTCGCGACCATTCTGGTGGCGCGCCAACGCGGGCTTTGCTTGAAAGACGGCCAAGACGATCCAGAGCTGACGATGGTGCGTTCTGAATTTCCTCAGATTTGAGGAAGCTGACTTGGGATCGCAGGTGCGGTTGCGTGCACAGCGCACCAATGCGCCCGCTTCGGGTTGACTTATAACACCTACACGGTAGACACACCTACTCGGCAAGTGGGCCGCGCATGATTTCCAATAACGTATGCCCGCGTCCCGCCGGTTACGGGGCAAATGCGGGACTGCACTCCTCCCTCCTCTTCCCGCTTCCTTTCCAACCTCTCCCTCCTTTATCATGGAATAAAGCCAGAATTAAAGACCGCATCCACACCGTGCCAATCAGCACAATCGCGATTGCACCTCCGCCTCTGCAATGGCGCGCCGCATCTGTTAAGGATTTACGAGCAGTGCGAGCTTGTAATGAACTGTCGGACAAGCGGCGGGATTTCCATCGAAAGTGGCAGGGAGAATACCACCAGGCTAAACCCTTACTCGACACCCGGGGGTGTGCATTCAACGAGGAGCGCGGAGCGCGCGAAGGGGCCTGCGGAGAAGCGGGCGAATGAAGGCAGGGTCGGAGGAGGAGGACCCATGTTGCTCCGCTTGGCACGAGCCAGCTGATCTCGAGCCTCTTTTTGGAGGGTTCGCGCTCGAGGACAATGTGAAGATGCGCTGCGCATCGGCGGCACTTTGGGCTTCTGGGGCAGATACATCGCGACCTGAGATTTATTTTTGACGCCGATTTTGTTGGATTAGAATAGTTACATGCAATGCAATGTGTAATTTACGAGTATGAACTCTCCAAGTTCTTTGACTACAAGCTCCGTACGTCGAAGACGAAATATAGCCGTAGGCGGTGGCGGTGTGAAATTGAGCTGCAGATGTGGCGGTGCTAAAGGTTTGTGCCTGCATCTTAAGCCGACCGTCATCTGCGCTACCCAGTGTATCATCACCGGGCAGCGCTGAACTGCATCGGTGAATCATCACTGTGCAGTTCCGCAGGCTCTCCGCCATGGGCTGGCTGCTGCTTCTTACCGATGGACGCGAAATGGACTGCTCGGTGTATCATCACCTTGTAGTATTTTGACTCACTCGAATGGGCTTCTGGCTACATCCTTCGGCAGACGTGGGCGTACAGTCTCCGACCACCAATACTGATTCCTCTGGAGCATTCTCTGTTCTCTTGGGGGTCAACGGACTTTGAGCCAAGTCTTCCGCGGCGTCGGCGTTTCCGCTCGAAAGACCGCCAGGGCAATTCATGGTCAAAATGCTGCACCCTCCTCATACCGCTCAGTGACGCGCACCCTGCGCGCGGTGCAACAACGGCACTCGACGTCGCATAGCCACGGCTCACCTTGGATTAACGCGAGTGCGGGGATTAGTAGAAGGCGAGGAGGAAATTGGGCCGCACTCGCACGCGCCATGCTAGCTTTGAGTTTTGATAACAGTGGTGGGTGTCTTACTTCTTCTTCCCCCTTCTTCACGTCCCTCTAGTCTACATGTCCCTGCTGTTTTTCAAGCCTTCAGACTTTATGCTCCCCTGCTCTCCACTTCACCGCCCTCCGCTGCATCGTCCTTACGTACCTTTGCGTTAATGCCATCCGCACCCCTTGCTTTCTATATCATGTGAAATCGGTCCCTGTCTCCTTCGTTTCCCACCTCCTCCCTCTCGCCTCCTTCTGCTCTTTATCCCTGTCTCTCCACATATCGCTAACGCCTCCCCTTTCTCAGACTAAAGTAGACGGCATCAAGGGCTAAGTCTCCCATGAGAGCTAGAGCTGCATCCGGCGCACAGCCAATTTTGGTGAAGACTACGTTCGCGGGGGTCAGTGGTGATTTTTCTATCCCTTTTTTTTTATTTCATTTCGTTTTCGGCGGGATTTTCTTCTATTTATATTGTGCAGCCCGCGGACACGGCGGAGGATTGCGCTTTTTATTTATTTTGTAGACCGCTTCTTCCCTCCTTCCAACCTCCTTTCTTGCCTTGGTGCGGAGGGCGACCGTATGAGCTATTTTTAGCTCCCTCTTCCACGACCATTTTCAGTCGCTCTCTACAACGGCGCCTCGCGGGGCTTAGCCCTCCCGGGAGATGCATTCTGGATGGCCCCAAGGTCGTCTACCGCGCTTGTTCCGATCTTTTCGCGATTCGCGGTGGGGACGTCCTCGACTTCGATGATCAATGGCAGTTGATCATGTTCTCGAATATGAGCCGGGCGGAAGCTTAGCTCCTTTTGAGAGACGATTCTGGAGGGTATCCCCAGCGCTCTCCGTTGTCACTTCGGGCTCAGCCCCGATTCCCGTAAGGTCGATCTCGGGGAGCATATCTGGCGCCTTCGAGCTCATCCTCTAATCTGGATGGAGCTGATCGATTCGTGCGATAAACTCTCGTCCTTCCTTGACGAGCATCACTCCGTCTTTCAATCGTCATGTGTCTCCCTGTGTCTCGCGGCTCCTCTTTTTTCCATGTTTTGTCCTTCTCCTTCTTTTCGTTTCATTGACATATTTCATCATAGCGTTAATGCTCACCTGACTCTCTCTAGTAGATCGCCCTCTCTGCGTGTCGGCTGGACGTCTCTGCGCATGCAGTATGCTGGACGATGTGGACCCACGCCCACATATGCATGCAGGCGGATCGATCGCGCCACGCCGATAAGCGTTCGGACGTGGGCGCTAGGAACAAATCGAGATGATACGAGGAGGATATGAGTGGGTGGGTGCAAAATTTTAGCCGAGGTTAAGAAACGGAGTCGGCGCGGTGGCAGGAACAATCAGTGGGTCGGCCGGGGCCAGAGAGTACATGAGCCAGCCGGGGGTGCGGACGGGATGATGTCAAGTCGAGGACTCAGTCGGTGGGTGGTAGATTAAACAGAGCCAGCCGGATGAGGGGAAGATGGGAACACGCGCAGAAACCAGCACCGCGCCATTCCAAGCCTACATACGAAAACGCGATTCACGCTGCGACACTTTACCGACTCAGGCGTGCGCCGGCCAAGCGTGGATCATGCTGGGGCTCGCGGTCGGCGCCATCCTCGGGCTGCATGTAGAGCACGCGCATTCTGGTGCCCTCGATGCTGGACACGACCATGAGAGCGCGTACCGTATTCACGTTCCCTAGGCGCGTCCCTCCCCCCAAACCCACCCCCTCCTCCCCGTTATCCCCATCCCCCGCTCCCGCTCCCACAACTCCCGAAAACTTCCATCATCCAACAGAATACTCCCCACGTCCCGCACGAACAGCGACATGTTCGTCCCGTCCTCCATCCCGCCCCCGGCCCCACTGCTAATACTCGCGCTCCACACCAAAGGAGAGCCGGCGTACCGACCTGTCGTTCCGCCGAGGCTGCCTGCCATGCCCCGAATTCGCGTTGAGAGAGGTGGAGGAGTGCGAGGCATAAGGGTGTCCGTACGCGTTGTTCCCGTACAAATACGCATTCGCATAGCTGTTCGCCGCGCTCCCGATCCCGCCGTACCCGCTCGAGTTGCGGCCGGCGCCGATGGCGGTGGCAGCCGTCCCGGTAGCGGTGGTAGTGGGCTCTGCGACCGGCTGCGCGTCAGGTCCGCAGAGGCGTCCTTGCGTCCGCGCCACCCCGCGCCCGCGCCCGCGCCGCCGCCGAACGAGTTGCTCAGCACGGGCGAATGCGCGCTGTTGTAGGGCGAGGAGTTGTTATTGTAGCGCGCATCGTACAACGCGCTGTTGTAGGGCGAGGAGTTGTTATTGTAGCGCGCATCGTACAACGCGTCGTCCGGGTCGACGAGCTCGTCGTCCTCGAACGTGGATGCGAGGCGCGGGGCGGAGAACGATGCGCTGCGGGAGACGGAGACGGAGGAGGGGGTGAGGCCGCCCCATGGGGCTTCCCCCGCCGTTGGTTGGTGGGGATCGGGTGGGCAGAGGTGGGGGAGGTGGGGGAGAGGAACGGCCGCGGGGAGGCGCTGCTGCCTGTGCGCGGCGGCTGCGAGGCTGCGCGTTGGGTCCCCCCGTTGGAGTTGGTGCTGCTGCCGTTCCCGGGGCCAGTGCCCGTGCCATTGCCTTTGCCATTGCCCGCACTGTTATTGGTGTTGTTGGCGCCAGACTCGGCGAGGAAGCGGTTCCGGCGGTCGTCCCCAGGCTCGTCTGCCATCGTGCGTGCTCGTGCGGCGGTCCAGAAACGAAAAAAAGAATCTTGTGTCGAGTGTCGCCTGTATGCTGTCCGCCGACGTTGCCCGCGATGCAGCGGAACTCGCGCTCATACTCGGCGAACCTGGCCCTCGCGGTCGCGCGCGGTGTCGTTGGTGCGACGGATAATATCCGACGCGAGGAGCTCGAGTGCCGGTTGCTGCGAGGAGGAACTCGCAGATGCGGAGGGGGAGGACGAGGACGTGGGGTCGGTGTCGAGGCGGGGCGGATGGGCCAGAAAGCTGTCGGTGGACGTGACACTAGCACGGCGAGCGCAAGTGCCTTGGGAGACACCCGCCGCGTTAAGAGCGCCGTTTAGGCGCCGGTCACCTGCTTTCCCGTCCCACTCGAGCTCGCGCCACGCAACATCGCCGACCAGAATCCGCCCGCGCCAGTATGGGCCGCATCCGCGGCCACCCGGCGCCAATCCGTCAAACCCTTCGTGCCTTGAGACGCATCTCTCTAGCGTCCATGTACGCGTATCTGCGACCCGACGATATCTTGAACTGACCCTTCCAGCCGAAACTTACGAACATACGACGAGCAAATTGCCGCCCTACTGTCGAAACAACATGCGAGGCTTTACCGAAAGGAGGGCCCGGGCAAATTATACCTCAACGCCCGCGTCCCAGACGACGCCATTTACAATTTTCGCACAAACCAGCTCGGACCCGCGGGATTCAAAGGGGTGGCCAAGTTGGACGCGAAAGTCGGGCACACAAACTCGATAACCCGGCGCTGCTGCGAGTATGAGGCCTGCGATCGAGGGCAGACCACCGTTTGGGCGTGGACGTACGACGTTCCACGACGTTACTTGGCGGGTGCGTGTCTCCGTATGCCTCTCGCTCTTCCTCTTTCCGATCCGCCTGCTCTACTCCAGAGCGCCTCGTTCATCTGGAACTTGCCAGGGCAGGCGCGAGGAAGGTTACCAGGTGTTGCCCGGGCTGCGGAGTCTACCACCGCGAGTTTGTCGCCTTCTTCTCGGTTCGCAGCTTGGCGCATGTCGATCGCATCGTCCGAAAGGTCCTTGGTTGGCTCGGGTTGTCTCGTGTACGACGGTACGCTGCTTGGTCAGCGAATAATGCAAGGAACTTAATTTTCCGTAGCCAATTCTTTGCAACTTCGAACGACGACGTCGTTGCAGCATTGAAGTAGTAGAGAACATCGTGCATTGAATTAATAGTGTATTATATGGCAAAGAACAAATCGACGAGCAATAACTTAAACTTATCCGCAGGCTGCAGATCATCTGCAGCTCATCTGCAGCTCATCTGCAGATCATCTGCAGATTAATTTCAGCCAGGTCGAAACTTGTGGTTCCGGCTACAGTTTCGGCACTGGCCGAAACAATAAGATTCAGCCGCGTGTTCGGCGGCGCCCAAACAACAGCCTGAACTATTGTGTTCAGCGCCCATTTCGGCGTTGCCGAACTCATTGGTTTCGGCGCGGCTGAGATCGCAGCCGAAACCTTTGTGTTCAGCTGCTGTTCCGGCGTCCGCGAATCTGCTGGTTCAGGCTTGCCCGAACTCGTTGCTCAAACTACCAGTTTCAGGTGTGTGTTCACCCGGGCTCAAAGTGTAGCTGGAACCATTGCTTTCAGTTGGGATGAAACCGCAGGCGGAACTAAGAGTTCCGGCAGTGTGATCAGCTCGCCCAAAACCGATAGTTCCGCCTGCGTGTTCAGCCGGCAGCTTAGACCAACGTTTTCGACCGGGTGTTCACCCGAGCTGAAATTTCCCTTTTTTCGGTGTGACTTCTGCAAGGTGCTCAAGCCACGGTCGTTGAACATGTTTCCAATACTAAAGGCAATGTAAGCAGGCAATAAATAGCATGTCTTTCCACTTCCCGCAACTTGGCGGTCCGCGTTGAAGAACTTGGGTCCGAGCATCACCCGGGGCGGCAGCATTCAGTGCCAAAAAGGCGGGTAGTCGCCAAAACAATTTTATACCAGAGGCTGGGGGCTAACATATCCTCTCAGATGCTTTTGGCTACCCAAAATGCCTGGAGATGAGGTCTGTAATCCAAGCTTATTTCAGCTTGGCAAGCAAAACCAAACAAAGCTGTTGAGAAGCCCGCAGCTGCCACCACTGCACATATGTGCTCAGTGAATGTGTGGATACCCTCGGACGGCACCTGAGACTCGTAAATAATTGCTTTCCTCTTCCCCGAGGCATCGGGGACAGCATAAGTTGAGCTTTAACGATCGAACCGTTGCTGTCAAGTGGAGTAGACTATGGAATCCACGTGGTTGTAGCAGAATGAACATGGTGAGGGACATCATATAATTCATGTAATCATATTGGGCATAGGCATATGTACTATTGCATAGAAGATCCGTCTACTCCGTTCCAACACGGTCGAGCGCGGGAAGTTCAAACCATCGACAAAAGTGGTTGCAGACATGCTGCTCGGGGAATGCTTTGAATGCCTCAGGTACATTCCCATCGCCAAAGATCTCGAGGCCATTTCCAATGTTCCTGGAGACCAATGCATTAGAATTTCAACAGAAGATCAAGTCAACACTCACGGTGTGGTCATTATCTGGGGATCAGTCAAGAGTGCAGTACTCCCTGCAGAGTTTGTTAGCCTAGGCGTGCCCAAATGAGACATAAAGCGCACCTTGGAGATCAGAGAGGTACACCATGCCCCCCGTTTTATAGTATTGGACATGCTGGGTAAAAGCCAGAAATTCTGCCACTGCAGCGCCAGATTTTCCGGCAGTGGAAGGAAGTGGGAGAGGGATTGCGCTCGCGTTGTTAATAAACTTGTAGAAGCCGTCCCGCTGATCGATGAGCTCCTCCACGAGATAGGAACGCGAGATGGCCGATTTGGAAGTGTTCAGTTGCCGTCCCTGCTCATGTAAGATTGCAACTCCAGCGTGAACGAACCGGATCTCGGGAATTTCAAAGGGGGGAGGATGAGGGGAGTTTTTGACGAAATGCCAAATGAAGGAATAGGTGAACACCATGATCGAAGTTGCCCACAGCAGAACATTAGCCTCCATGATGATTTTGCGATGTTCATCCACGGGCATGAGACGATTAATCACCCAGGCGTCGGGGTTTTCGGAGGTGGGCTGCGAACGACGAACGTACATGATTTTGAGAGCGACAGCCTCGTTGGGCTGACTCCCGAGGCCGTCGGAAGCCAGGTGGATAAGAGTCAGATATGCCGGATGCGCCGTTTTGAAGGTGCCGATACCGAGATAGTCTCCTTTCTCCATTCCTAGAGAACCCTGCGAGGCTTCTGCTGGATCACAGGTGAATCCCTGGTACTCCTTCGAGGACAGAAGGTCTTTCAGGGGACGCTCCAGGATATGGAAAAATTCGATGCGCTCGAAAGTACTCCGCGCTATACTTGGATAAGTTCAAGTTGAGATTTTTTAAGGATCACAGACCTAGCTTGGAAACCTGCGAAAATGAGGAGCCTCCTTCAAGCAGGGCTTCCCGCAGGTCGTCACGGTTTGGTGACTCGTACTCCACGATTGCCCGGCGTTTTGACGGTGGCGGAGTTCGGGGGAGGGACTGTGAGCTCTTGAGTAGAATAAAGCATCAGTCCGGCACACGCGAAAGGATCTAAGCAGTACTCACAGTTCTTCCGCGCTTTGAAGACGCTGGGATTGAAGCGGACTATGACATTTAGAGTCAGGGTTGAACTCGCGATGGAAGGATTGCTCTATCTTGTTCTCAGATTCAGCCAGCCTATATATACCAAGAGACAACAGTAGTATATTGTGGGTGTGGATGGTGCTACAAGCCAAGATCCAGGGCATAGAGCCGATGGGATGACGAATATGAACCCAGCGGAAACTCTACTGTACTGTTGTCTGTGAAGTGAACGTAAGTAGTGGAAGAAGAATCACTGAAGCAAAAAGGGTGGGTATGGGTGGGGCGAAGTTGAGAGGATTCGACTTGTTGTTGGTTAGTAGTTTCGGAGTGCAGGTGGACGTTCGGAAGAGAGAGAGCACACCGCCACCTGTCACTCCTCTGTCACAAGACAACGTATCGACTCAGCAAGCTCTGTCGATACTCCCATCTTGTTCTCAGATTCAGCCAGCCTATATATACCAAGAGACAACAGTAGTATATTGTGGGTGTGGATGGTGCTACAAGCCAAGATCCAGGGCATAGAGCCGATGGGATGACGAATATGAACCCAACATGAGCAGCCCAGACGAGGCATTGCCATCGGCTAACCCACAAAATGGCAGCGAAAACTATGTGGTACGAATGTGAGCCGCGTGCAGAGGCGCGAGGTCTTCTAAAGAACGCCAATATCTTAGAAACGCGTCTGAGGACCATCTTCCCATGGCCTTGACAACATCCGGTGGTACCCCCCGCCAAAAGAAGTTCCGTGGTACCTCCGATACGGAAGCTGTGACCGGTGGTGCGGGGATATCCAGCTATCTTCCATATCTCGTTACAGCGCTGGAGGAATTTCGGCTTCGTGAGGATTTTTGGGCCCGAAGCCGAGTTGAACGTGAACAAGGGTAGGTCCCCATCATGCTCGTTAGCAAGCAGATGCATGTCTAAAGCGATGCGTGGGTCCAGAGGTGAATCCTGGGCTACGAGCACAACATCATCGCCGGTCTTCTTCGTCTTCGTCCGCGGTAACCGCAAAGTTCTCGAATTTTTGTTCCGCGACGACGGGGTTAAATGGCGACGGCGGGGGGGGAATTTGGTGGCTGCTGGTAAGGCAGAGACTGGTAGCAATTCCCCAAGCCGACATTGCCCCCAGAAGGCTACGCAAGCGGCTGCAAAAACAGCAACATCACGGGGATTGGAAAAATCGAGGCTGTCGTATAGTGCCTTAAGCATAGCCCGGTTGATTGGAGGTCGCGGGGCACGCCTGCTG
>JARGYF010000312.1:0-22813 GCA_029203975.1 Mycena vitilis | reverse complement strand
TGGAGCTGGGCTGCCAAGCTCCGTGCTCTGATAGGGCTAATGCTCGGACAACATTGAAGAAAAAGAAGAGAGACACTGCAGTGAAGGAGTTCAACACCAACCCCTTGCACTCTCCGCGCCTTGCCAACCTCGGCATTTCTTCAAGGCAATCAAACCAGTCAAGGCCGGCTTGAACTTAGTCAAATTTGAATCGCAAAGACAGGCTGGGTTGGGCTCAGAGACAACGGGGCATCTGCTGAGGACAAGGCGTCCGGGGCAATGGAGACAGGTTTTTGTGACTACCCATCTCTTGTCTGCTTTCTTTGGACCTACGGCAACATTTTTGGGCTCCAAGTTGGTCAAAGCCAGCCGGTGAGTTGCTATACCTCTGTCTATATCCACCTAACTGCTGTCTAGGGAGGATACACCGCTTGTGACTCTTCCCGCCGGCTTTCGGAGTTCACAGTGGGCTGAACAATGACCCGAGCTTCCAGAAAGACGTGAAGGGGCTGCCGTTGCCATGGAGGAGGCGAGAGCAAAGGTGTCCCTTTCAGGTGAACAAGGTGTCCACCGTGTGAAAAGTACAAGACTTTGACAACAGGAAATTCACACGGCGACGGACAAATGCAGCCCGGAGTGCTTTTCATGGCATCATCAGCACGGGTGTCTTGTGCCTTGCTACCACTCGGCATTCATTCGCTCTGCAGGGGTGGCCACCGGTGCGTTTCTATTTGTGATGTAAAGACTCAGGTCACCCGTGCTCATAGGCCTCTTTGTGAACTGGGCGCCAAATCTATTCGATTTTTTACCGTACACACAGGACTTCTACAAGACATAGAAGCACCTCCGCCGTCCCTTCCTCAACAGTGTCTTTTCTGCCTGTACATTCAACCTAGGCCCGTACACTTGCGCGCTTGGTCACTGTAAAGGTGGTCACCTCATACTCTGTGACTGCAAGCTATACTAGAGTTTCCACCGGGAAAAATTCATCCCCAGTGCAGCGATTTTCCAAACACCCCCCAAAGGGAGAACACGCTACTTCACCCAGTACAAAGCGGGGGCATTTTCCGCTGGGTGGATCACGGGTATCAGACAGAGGAGAGTATTGGGACTCGCTCAGTGGAGCAGATCGGAAAGTGGAGTGCGCCAATGGCTGGAAAGGGCGAGTCAGGGTGTAAACATGTTCTCTACGCTTGCGAGCTTCGTGCAATGGCTAGTTAATTGTTATTGTACTATTATTTACTGAATGCCATCGCTGCCATGGAATGCATTTTGTGATTTCATGACCATCGCCACCATTGCCACTGAACAATTGTGATAAAATCCGATCTGCCATGATTGCCATGCCCAGACTTTGGCTGTTGGGAGCAGTGATCGCTAACTGGCGATTGCTGTGAACGTTAACTGGGCACACTGATGGCAGGTTGGCTGCTCATTCAACATTTATCACCTCAGTTTAAGCCAAATCTGAGGAGACAGATTGCCTATAATAGGCCCAAAGTCCATTCCTGATTATTTCTGTATTTTAATCTTTTTTCTGCGTTGAGAACGGTGTTTGGACATGAAACGGTCAACATTGGCTCATATTTGTCCAAACATAACTTGCTCTTAACCTCCACCACGACACCATTTTCTTCAAACACCTGAAATATGGAGGAATCTTGCTCCTCAAACACTACCCCAACGTCTGGCGGCACATTGGACGATCCTGAGGCCCCAGCTGCCGCGACAAGTAGGAAACAAGACAATGCCAATAAATATTTCCCCAGCTGCAGTTCAGCGGCCCGCCTCTTGGCTGGAGCCAGAATCGTGAGAAGTAGGTCTAAGACATCTATTGCTATTGTTCTATGCTCAGATATTCCTCAGAAACAGGGAAGAACTGGCTAAAAGGCCCGTTCCGCAATGGCGTTGTAAGCCATTGAATCGAGACCCTTCTCCTCTCACAACTGACTACAAATCCATGCCAGACATCAAAAAAAAAGCTGCAAAGTGACCCAGAAGCCGCCGCTAAGGCCAGAGAGGGGGGCAAAGGAAATGAGGCCGAGTATCGTGCAAGGTATGATGTTTATTCCGGTCTATCTACAACTGCCAGCAACGGTGATACAGACATGGCAAGCAGCTTGTGTTCATCGCCAAGCTCAAACAGATTGATAAGCAGTACAAGAACCACAGGCAAGGAATATTGCAGGCAAAAGGGTGCAAAGGCGGAGAAGTGGGACTATGAGCTGGAGTGGGAGGTTTACAAAGCCTCACAAAAGGATGAGATGTGTCGCAAGGTTGCGGATGCCCTGTGAGTGCCTACTAGACAGGAGAAGCAAATTGCGAGGGAGGACAGCTTGTAAACCTATTATGGCTACATTTTGTGGTCATGGCAGCAGCCGTGGCATTTGTTACAAAATGTGACAAATTTTGTGATTCATCTGTGAAATGATAAGCAAGTTCAGTGATAGACGTGCCATGGCATTGCACTGCGGAGATCCGAACATTTTACTGCCAGTAAAAGGGCTTGTAAAAGATATTCGAGGTACCGTGAGTTTTACCAAGATTTTACTGGCTGTTTTACCGCGTGGTAAATTTCTGACAATTTTTCCTTTGTTCAAACAATCCATCTTTGTTCTGGTAAAAGGTTTCTCCCACTGTACGTTTGGTGGGAGAAACCTTTTACCAGGACAAAGAGAGCTCATTTTACCTGCAGTAAAAGCCAGCATAATTTTACGGTAGGAAAAAACGTGGGGTAAAAGGTGGGTAAAAGCTACAGTACCTTAAATATCTTTTACCAGGCCGTTTTACCGGCAGTAAAAGGATCGGATCTCGGCAGTGATTGGTGGCATTGGGCGCTTGATGGGCGCTAGCCCGGGTTTGCAGGTCTTGTGATGCACAAAACTAAATATTTGACCTTTCCTTCATCTTCCCACCACCATGTCTCACCAATGTGAAACACCCTTACATGCTGACCCTGGCCACACCCTTGCAAACACCCCAGTCTTCTGCCTCGTCACCAGCCCCAACAGTAAACCCCCGGGCCGTGGGCTGTATACTTCTTGGTGTGTCCCTATACTTTTTTATCTACATCTACATTTCTCCTTTCCATCAGGCCTCGCAAACAGCGTGCTGGGGAGAGAACGTAGCCCGCGGTGGCAGCCTCAAATTCTCCACAGGACCCGGTGCTGGCGTACTTTGTGGGAAAGTACAGGATGTTTGATAAATCCACATGCAAAAATTTCAGGGCTTGAAAACGAAGCTTGGACCAAAGTTCACCGGCTCGTTGGAGCCAGGGACTTGGAGGGCAAAGATTAACGCCACCAAGACAAAGGAGGGTAGTTCGATTCAGGAGGAGATGGAGGTGCCAGCTGGAGAGAGCTGAGAGGATCGGTGGGTTGACAACAATGAAGGTGAGGGAGAAAGGGCAGAGGGAGAGGAGCTGTCAGAGGCGCTAGAGGGCATTTCTTTGTTAGCAATAGACAGGGATGGGGATGAGGAATAGATTAAAGTCACAGTGGTTCTGGGGGGTTAATTGGTGGCAGCCATGGCAGCATGGCAGCGGCGCCACAAGTCGAAAAAGATAATGTCTCGCGGCACCGATGGCAAAGTGATACTATCACAACTCTCACTGATCAAAGTCAAAATGATGCCAAATTTCACTGATACAACTTGGAATGCACTGTGGCACCAAACACAAGGTGCTGATATCACAAAATTTACTGATACCGGTCAAACTAACCCGTGGCAGTGGTGGCAGGCTACCGGTGACACAAGATTTACTGATACCGGTCGAACTGACCCGTGGCAGTGGTGGCAGGCTACCGGTGACACAAGATTTACTGATACTGGTCGAACTGACCCGTGGCATGGGTGGCAACATATCGGTATCACAAAATTTACTGATACGGGTCAAAAGGTCCCGTGGCATTCATGGCAGCTATTTGTATCACAAAATTTGCTGATTTCTGGCTCAGTAGGCTTCGTGGCATTCATGGCACTAATCTGTCACAAAATATGGTAGGCTTTAAACAGGCTTCATTTTGGTGGTTACAGTGGCTAAAACCCCATTTTTCGCCCAGGCCCCATGGTTCCGTGGCAGCGGTGGTATATGTGCCTCCGTGGCATTAGAAATCGCCGCTAACTATAGGGATACTATAGGCCAAAAGTATCCCTATAATTAGTGCGATATTATGGTATTATCAGGTGTCCTATACACACGACATACGGGAAGGGAAATCTCCTTTTTCGGACGAACGCGGCGGATTCACCTAGGCCAAATGCCCACAGGATTCTAACGAAAGAATCAATGATACCGAGCCATAGAACTGACAATTCTGTCAAGTTCGTCGTTCGGTATGGGCACGATCGGCGGAGGAAGAGCGCCCGGAATAATTGCCTACGGAAAAGATAACGAAGTTACAAAAATCAGCATAGCAGCCGCTGTGCAAGAAGGACGACATACGCGGAGGGAACAAGGGCTCAATGAGACCAGAAAGCGGGTGAACCGCCGCTGCCGCTAACATTGAGCAGTGCACGAGTGGAGTCGGGATGCAAGAGCAGATCGGCGTAACACAGAGCTTCATACGGGTCATGTTCTGGATATTCACCCTTGGCGCCTGCCCAGTGAATATCCGACCCAGCGGCTTCAAGAAGAGGGATAAGGATGTCGGGGCGAAGAGACCACCACGAAATCCCGACCAGTCGTATATCCAACAAACTGGCACAGATACGCCGAGATCCGGAGCATGTGGAAGGCCTCGCCAGGGAATATGGAAATCTGTGGTCGCCCTGTCAGCTCGCCTCGAGCAAGACTGGCAGCCCGGTGAGAGACACTCCGAACAACCAAGCGCTACAGAAAAGGTCAGACTGGCAGCCCGACGGGTGAAATGGAATTTTCCCATACGAAATGCCACAACAAGATTTCAATCCAAGAACATAGCAGGTAAACGCTCGCTCTTGGAATAACACGGGAGGAAATGGACATGCGAGAAGTTCCGCGTAGCGGCACGCAGGAGAAGATGGACGAAGGGCCGCAAGGTTTCCCGGAAGAACCGCGGGAACACCTTGTTCAGGCATGATATAGTCCGCTCAAAAGCTGCCTTTTGGACAAGGAAGCTGGCTGAGGTCGGGAACGGCGTCATCGATGGTATAAAACGACATGGGCCAATAGGCCGCAGCTCAAGACAATATCCGCGATTTATATGCCAGAAAACAAGGGTACGGGATTATCTGGATCAGAAATAACGCCTAGCCGATGAAGAAGTCCCGTACGACGAGAATCGATAACGCTACGCGAAATAATCCCTCTAAAGACGGCCGGTGCCTGGGCCAAATCGATCCGCGGCTGGACGAACAATACGGAACTGGGTAGGGCATACAGGGAACCGGTAACCCGAAGCCCCCAGCTCTGGCTCGTATCGAGAAGGGGCGCGACCAAAGTGGTGTGCAAGACGCCCGTGGACCTGACTTCGTGGGCTTGAAGGAGATTTTGTATGATGGCCAACTCGTATTCGAATGGATCCGCGGATGCAGATTCATAGCCGGGTGCATCGACAGGGGCGGAACTATAATCCGACCGAGTAACCATGGCATGGAGGAAAATATCCATAGTGGAGAACAGGTCGTTGCGGCTGATTTCATCATCATCTCCGATGAAACCGACAAGATTCACAAACTTCTCGACCATGAAGAAACACATAGTGGCGAAGGGAGGGATATGGTAGCTGGAGATGGGATCGAGACTGTCGCCGGCACTTAACCCGTGTTGCGCCAAGGACCACCTACGGAGGTCTAATCATGAAGACGAATTACGAACACCATTCGAACGCACCATATTCGAAATCAGCACTTGAACAGATATCCGCAAGATACCAAGCAACTCTGGGGGAAGGAGAGCAGCGTCTCTCCCATGAAGAATTTCATGGATGGCCTGAGCCAGACCACGAATATGCGACAACCAAAGCGAGTCTAGCCGTTGCACGATTCAACTTTCACCGGTGGGCTCCACTGAGGGACGAAAATGGGACAGATATACGTTGGCCACTTTCAACGCGGGTATGGTCATGTAACGCGGGAACAAGGGTTCTAGAAGAGTGAAGCAGTCATTCGGACTCCCCAATGCTTTATAGGATGCAAAGAAAATTCTGTATGGCAAAATTACACGACACACGAGTCGTACGGGTAAAAGTTACCATATCAAGACGAACCGGGATGTCAGCGACGGCGCTTAGGTCAGCCTGACCGCAACATAACCGGTGTCCCAGCGCAGGTGTTGGAGGAGGAATACGTCACCACCCGATGGTGCGTGACCGACTGTAGGTGTTCTGCCGAGGTTGAACCCGAAATCGAACCGTGGGAAGAATATTCCGGAGTGTGACCAGCATGTCACACTCCGATAACCCGGGCATAAGGGGGCCCGAGATGCTGCCAGTGGCCGGGTTATCGCAGGGGGTTCCGGGGAGTCGTGCAACGGAGAACCGTCTACAGGGTGTGTCCGAAGGAGCGTATGCGGACACTCCCGACTCGGAGCCCATGACACGAGTGTGGTAGGCCAACAGAGATTGGTGGCAGATGTTGGTATGAGCTTCGTAGCCCGTCAGGCCCTCGCGGTTGCACCGCAAAGGGTCCGGGCATTTGGCGAGTGAAGGTTGTTCCGACATTGAACCACTAAGCGCTAAGGCCGTGATCACCAATCGTTCATCGAGGATCGAGGAGTCGAGGATAGGAGCCAGGGTTTGCAGTCAGAACCAGAGACACAGTGAAGCAGAAACCCAAGGCAACGAGATAGACTGAAGCGAGCCCAGCTCAAGTCACACACAAGTCCAGTCAAGGCCAAGCAAGGCCGGAGAATAGACGAGATAGAATCTACTGTACATGGAGATTCTACTGCGAGTTATATACTGTATCATATAGGAGTCCGATCACAGGAACAAGTGTGACCCTGTCATAAAGGGTTAATACAGGGGCGCCGAGTAAGGAGTCATAATAGAGAAAGTCAGGGACCTGTCCTCCTGTCCTCCTAGGAGGCAGCCACTCCTGGCATAAAGGGTTGTATACTCCTAGTATGAGGAGGTCCAGGGGTCGATGGGCGCCTAGGAGTGTACCTGCCCATCAAGGAGTGTTCCACATGAATGCAAGGTTAAGGGGTCCGGGTTATCGCACAGGCAATAACCCGCCATAGGTTGTATGGTTCCGTTTGTCGGAGAGTGTGATGTGTTCTTCCTGTTGGGTTGTATTCGATGACCCAAGCTGTGTATGTGGTGGGTTGTCCCGGTGGTTGGATATCTCGATCCCATGGGCAATAACCCGAAGACGGGTTATTGGCAAAAAAAGGAAGTGAAGAAAGTGTCGTCCTGTCGAATCATGACATTACCCCCCTCTTCAAGGTCGATGTCCCCAGCGACTCGGTTGTATGGTTTGAAGTGCGGTAAACCGTTACCGCCCACACTTCCCCGGTCCCAGTTGTTTTCGCCATGATTTGAGTTGTAGTTGCCAATCCACGATGGGGTGTATCTTTAATCTCGTCTCTGATCACCGTCACCATCTGGTTACTGCACCCGCGGACGTAATCCGTTTCGGCGGAACGATGTTTCCCATCGTCTTTTGCTGCCCAACAGACAGCATCTGTAGTGCTCAGCCAATAGCCCGGATTTTCACGGGGCTCGTCTCCATAACTCCAGTCGCATGCTGCCTCATTTGGCGCATTGACAGAGAGCATCCATAGTGCTCAGCCAATAACCCGGATTTTCACGGGGTTCGTCTCTATAATTCCAGCCCCAGAAGCAGTTTTGGTCCTTTACTGCTCACGCAAAATGGCATGTCGCATAGCACCAATGGTCCACTGTATAACCGAGCACATCCGGAGGCCGGGGAGGGTGGTATCATTGGTGGTTTTGGGAAGTTGGAAATAATGGGAAGGATGTGTCATCGTTCACAATCCAGAGTGTTTGGTGACCGCAGTTCGGAACGGTTGGCGATGTACGTAGCACTCCCTCACTTCGGACCATACAAAGGAGGAATGATGCACAACGGCAGAAGTCAAGGTGGGGGAGGCGGATTGGATAGCCAATCGGCCCTGCGCACTGACATCTGGCATTTCTCCGTGGCGAATTTACGGTGTGTCGCGGATATCCGCTGCAAAGCTGGGCCCTTCCATGCCCCTGTCGGGTTCCCACTTGAACCGCGCGAAGTTGAACTTGTCGCGAATCAAAACCGAACCGGGAGTAGTTGGAGTGGTGAGATTAGATTGCAGATTGTTGAGAAAGGAATGTGCATGGGCTTCAGCGGCCCGACCGCCTGTCTTCATCAAGCATCTCAATCCTAATCGAGGTTCCATCTTCCCGGCACCAGGTGCGCCATTGTTGCAGGCCATAGCTCAGCAACACGGGGTTCGTTTTGTTCCGACACGAGTTGGACTCTTCGTGTGTGGTTCGACAACAACCAAGTTGTCTATAAAAGCCTCCACCCCTATATCCTTCAAGGGGGTATTCCACCTCCGTTGGTGAAGATCCCGGCTGATCCCCCGGGATTCAACTGTGCCTCGAACGCACTTCTTCTCGGGTTGTCGTTGCAAGGATGCGGTCTCCCTCCATGCTCGCAACGAGGGTGGCCGGGTTATGCTTGCGGCCGGCCCGCACATAAACACAATAACCCGATCCTGCGGAATAAATCTCGCAGCACCTGGAGCACGGGGTTTCCCACTGGATAAATTCCCCGGTGTCCACGTCTAATTGTTGGGTGGCCGGGTTGTTGACTAACCCAGGCCAAGGCGCTCCGTTTTGCGTAACGTAGCCCATGAGGAGCCCCACAACTTTCCTCAAACACCTCATCAACATTTGGGTGTTTCGGTCGCAGTTTGCAGTGGGAGGAGTAGACTCGGCAGAGGTCGTTTTTGGTCTTTTCCGAAGGTTCCGTGGAGTGTGGCTCGGTGGTCGTATGGTAAACTGTTACCACCCATCTTCCGAGGGTCCCGGGAGTTCAGATAAACATGGAGCTTGTCGAGGGTCCAACTCCAGCACGTTGAGAGAGGACGGCCATAAGGCAAAGAAAGTTTTCGCGTCTGGGCGCTCCGATCGTCCGCGAATCGCATGCAGAACCATCTCTTGCTGGTGAAAAGAGCCCGGGCCTTCTATTACCCTCCCGGCGCTCCTGGAGTGGCCCTTCCCGAAGGTCAGGCCAGATTTCTCCCATAGGCTGCTATAGAGGGGGGACGGACTCTACGTTTCCCGTACCTCAGCGCCGTTCACTCGAGTGGATGTTCTGCATGTTGCTGAGTAGCCGAGACAACCTACGTCGGCAAGCGTACGAGAATTCGGAGGAAATGGGAAGGGGAAGAAGTTGCCAATAGAGTCGAGAGTTCCCACCCGGGAGGGCAATGATGCAAACTAGTCAGCATAGAAGTTTGAGTTCATTGGTCCACAGACTGGTGAAGACGCCGTCCAAATATCTCTGGATTCTTGCCCCAAAATCCTGTTCCGCCGCCGCCGCTACTTCTGTCCAAGTTTTCTATAGGCAACGAACCGGTCCGCATGACCGGTTTTGAGAACGGGAGGCCAGCTGCCTCCCACAAAGGGATGGGTGCGAACACATTCGGGTGTGGTTTCCAATCGCACGTCATATCGCGAAGAACCCGGTGGACGGTCCGGGTTTCTGGCCAGGTTGGGAATAGCGCCTTCTCAATAATCCGCTCGATATTCCGGAACCCGGCGGAGAAGGAGACCAGCTGTCTCCCAAAGGGATGAGTCGAGACACCCCCAGACGCAAGGATAGTGTGTATCTTGCTGTGTTCCACCCCTCTCCAAGGGGGTAACATGGAATCCAACCCACCCTACAAGGTGTTGGACCTTCCGCGATGAGAAACCGCTTCAACATATGCCAACCCACTGTGCAAGGTGTTGGACTTTCAGCGATGAAAACCGCTTCCACATATGCGATTTTCCGTATATCCGCAGGCCTCCCTCAGTAGTTTGGGAGCACCAGTGTCTTCACCTGCCAGCGAGGGATGGAAAGCCTGGCCGCAGGCATGGGCATGTTTCACGAGAATGCACCATCCTGTGTTCTTGCTCCCTCCTGCCATTCCAACTCAACACGGGGCTGGTAGAGGAGATTCTATCTTCTGTCAGCGACGGCGCTTAGGTCAGCCTGACCGCAACATAACCGGTGTCCCAGCGCAGGTGTTGGAGGAGGAATACGTCACCACCCGATGGTGCGTGACCGACTGTAGGTGTTCTGCCGAGGTTGAACCCGAAATCGAACCGTGGGAAGAATATTCCGGAGTGTGACCAGCATGTCACACTCCGATAACCCGGGCATAAGGGGGCCCGAGATGCTGCCAGTGGCCGGGTTATCGCAGGGGGTTCCGGGGAGTCGTGCAACGGAGAACCGTCTACAGGGTGTGTCCGAAGGAGCGTATGCGGACACTCCCGACTCGGAGCCCATGACACGAGTGTGGTAGGCCAACAGAGATTGGTGGCAGATGTTGGTATGAGCTTCGTAGCCCGTCAGGCCCTCGCGGTTGCACCGCAAAGGGTCCTGGCATTTGGCGAGTGAAGGTTGTTCCGACATTGAACCACTAAGCGCTAAGGCCGTGATCACCAATCGTTCATCGAGGATCGAGGAGTCGAGGATAGGAGCCAGGGGTTTGCCAGTCAGAACCAGAGACACAGTGAAGCAGAACCCAAGGCAACGAGATAGACTGAAGCGAGCCCAGCTCAAGTCACACACAAGTCCAGTCAAGGCCAAAGCAAGGCCGGAGAATAGACGAGATAGAATCTACTGTACATGGAGATTCTACTGCGAGTTATATACTGTATCATATAGGAGTCCGATCACAGGAACAAGTGTGACCCTGTCATAAAGGGTTAATACAGGGGCGCCGAGTAAGGAGTCATAATAGAGAAAGTCAGGGACCTGTCCTCCTGTCCTCCTAGGAGGCAGCCACTCCTGGCATAAAGGGTTGTATACTCCTAGTATGAGGAGTCCAGGGGTCGATGGGCGCCTAGGAGTGTACCTGCCCATCAAGGAGTGTTCCACATGAATGCAAGGTTAAGGGGTCCGGGTTATCGCACAGGCAATAACCCGCCATAGGTTGTATGGTTCCGTTTGTCGGAGAGTGTGATGTGTCTTCCTGTTGGGTTGTATTCGATGACCCAAGCTGTGTATGTGGTGGGTTGTCCCGGTGGTTGGATATCTCGATCCCATGGGCAATAACCCGAAGACGGGTTATTGGCAAAAAAGGAAGTGAAGAAAGTGTCGTCCTGTCGAATCATGACACGGGACGCGCCTGTAGCGCGAGGAACGGGGTGGACGGAGCAATACCATCCACGTCCTTGGGAGATGGCGGATACCATGCAGCGTGCTCTGGGCAATTCAACGCGCGTTCCAGGTCCCTACCAACCCGAAGCAACGCCTGAGTACGGTCTGCTAGCCAATACGATTCACCGACCCAGGGCATACAAGTTTCTTGGGCCTGGAGGATACGGATATCCTCGGTCGTCCAGCTAGGGACGCACGGAATATGCTCCAAGCCCCGTATCTCGGGAACGTCGCGGGGACGGGGAGTTCCGGTAGCAGCGCGATCGGCAAACTCTGCCATGAAGTTGAGAAGGAGAAGGATGTCGGGCTCGAGTCCTTCTGGGAACTCGTATGAAGGCTGGTCCAGGAGGGCGTGAAATTTACGGGCTAAACCAAGAGTGGCGCAGGACTCGGGAGGGAAACTAAGCGGAGAACCACGGTCGTCGGAAACGCGCTGGGCGACAACGTAGGCAAGCACCTATGTCGACAAAAGATGGTCTCAGTCAGCACATTGGCGATCCCAATAAACGCCGGCGCGTACCAGGAACTTCACGAAATTCATTACATGAGGAAGGAGGAACACTTTCGTCTCCGTAGGAACGTCACTCGACTCGCGTGCGCGACCAGGAAGGGCCTTGTCAATAAGGAGGGCGTAGGGCCCAACCACCGCGGTGAAATAGGCCAGGACCGGATCGTCTTCGGTGGAAAAGGACCGTATATCGGGCACGTTAAGCAAATAAACACCCAGCATAAGCCGTACGGCCTGAGGGACACGCGCTAGTTGGGCAACGGAACGAGGAGGGGCGTAATCAACCATGAACGTACAAGCGGAGGGCTACAGACAAAGTCTCAGTATCCTTGGACTTTATACATATACGCGGGAATGGATACGAGAAACCCGGGCACATGGATCATCAAAATGCTTCGTATGGGAAAACCACTACGCGAAATCGACTACGGCATCGGCATCGGCCCTGAGACGGCAGCAAACGACATGGGAGGGGTTGCATTGGACGAATCTTCATCTTCTGAATCCGTCTCGGAGTAACAGGGCGGAGATTGGGGAGAGATACGGCAAGGGATGCCTGAAGACGACCCATACTGTGTCTCTATCTCAAAGAATGAGCCGTACTCCTGTGCAAGGACTTGGTGAAAGGCGGGCCCGGAGGTCAACAGTTCGGCGTGGGTAGCATGTTCGAGAACGACGGCGCTGCACTGCGTGTACAGGGCACGGAGGCTGTCAAGGTGGTCTTCGTGGAAACCGAACCGGTCCACCAGTCGTTGCATATACAGCAAACAGGCGACAGTGGGGGTGGGGCCTTTCTGCGAGCCAGTGGGAGATGGTCCCAACGCTTCGCTGACATGCCGCTACAAGAAGGAGGATTGGCATAAGTACGGAAAAAGTGATGGATTCCGCGAGACGACGTACCAGGAGTTGGAGGTAAACAAGGAGGTTCTTTCTCACCCAGGGGGCATCGCGGGGACGAGGCCGGGAGACGTAAAAACGATCACGGGCAAGCATGACCACGTCTCGCAGCGGCGAAAGCACCGTTTCGCAGTACGACGCCACGTCCGGGCGACGAAGATATCGAACTAGGGTTTCATCGTCGGGCAGGTCAACGTAGAAAACCTCGTACAAAGCCCGGGCATGGTATGACGGAGGAGAAAAGCGGGGTAGGTCCTTCAAAAGGGCAAAACGAAGAGCCATGGGAACGAACGGAATTGTTGGGGACCAAGAACCACAAACGGCGTACTTATACTACGGGATCTACGCGTACGGGAAGTTGGCCATCAAACGGGTTTCTTGCCACGATAACGACCCGTTAACGCGAAATGCGGATATTCTACGCGACAGGACGCGCGCTTTGCAGCCTCGCCTGAGGACGACACGTACAACGCCAAAATTCGCGACAGGACTTGATGCGCGTCGGTGAGGGCGGTATTCTTGGCGGCGAACCCGTACCACTGTATGATGGAGGCGACGATTCGGAACATGTTACTGGCGAAACCCGCGACTTGGATATCCACTGGCAAGGCCTCCACACTGGACACGGCGAATGCGCCAAATAAAAGAAGGCGCTGCAACATCAGCCGAGGAAGAATTCCCATACAAAGGACATACCAGGTCATCCGCCAAATGGATGAGAATTTTCCGTACACCAGCTAGCTCTGCACCAGATAACGACACGTACGGCGCGTCCCCTTTGAACGTGGGATCCACGGCGCCTTGCACGAAGTAAACGAATGGTCGAATGGTGGCGAGAAGGTATCGATTCATATGCAACGGCGACGACTCCGAGATAGGGAAGTCAGGATTAGGCGAGGAGAATGGTTCGGTGCACTTCACGAGCCGTTCAAAACGGCTCAGGTGCAAAAGTTTGTGGAAGACGGGATCCATATCGAGATGGGGAATTCCATGCGGAATTATATGCGATAATTCTTGTCCGCATCCGGGCAGTAACCACCGTACGGAACATTTTCGATCACCACATCAGGATCTACGCAGGACCGATCGATCCGCCATACGGGAATTGAAATTACGGGTACCGGCCCAGAAGATCCGTACGGAAAGCCGGCAGAGGAAATGACCACTCATACTACGAACGCGGGCCTCCTTCATAACCCAAGGGGTAGCTTCAAGGTCGAGCATATGGTCCGCAGGACTTCCCGCCCGGGACTCTCCGTTAATGGCTCCTATGGGAATATTGAAGGCACGATGAGCGAAGACGCAGGCATGGAAATTACCATATCAGCCATGATGATGCCAATACTTTCCCGACTAACGCGGATAACGTCGCCGCCCGTACTCCGTTCTACCTCGATGGTTCCTTCCATACGGGACATCGCGATTACGCACGCCTCGATAATGTGCTCCGTTTCTGTCCAGGACAGGGGGTCGGGAGACACGTCGAAGATCGGCGGAGTCCGCGGCATTGTGCGAATAGGGTGGAACGTCGAAACCTCGCGCCGCACGGAAAAATACGCCGGGATAGCATGATGAGGGTCGTATTCCTCGTACTCCAATGCGCCGGATTGGTCCACTCGTTGATGTAGCGCGAACGTTTCTGCGCAGCGGGCGAAAAAGAACTCCACTTGCGCCACGGCCATGTCCAAGTTGGACGCGCTAACGGATGTGCCATGAGTGTCTCCGTCGAATCCCACGCAGCGCAAGAGGACGAGAACGAGATAAAACATCCACGATGCCTCCGACGGGGTGTTCAGGCGGCTGAAATTGGCTCGCAATTCGTTCTGCCGCAACCGCGCGGCGTGATACTGCCCAAAATTTTTTCAGACACCTGTTGCCTCCAACGGACGGAATGCTTACGACGTGATCAACAATTATTCGCATACAGCATCGAATGCTGGCCAATTCTTCCACGGTTAAATACGGCACGATTTTGGTGGCCCATCTATCCTCAAATACGGCGAGGGACACAAGAAAAATCTTCGGCCGTAGGTCCTCCTGTAAGAAATGGTGTAGGCCGCCAGGGGGTACTCCAACCAGATCCGGAGGCAGACGAGTTACTGAGCGGTGAAACCGGTCAAGGGCGCAAACATCCATATCTCAAGACGCGATACGGGAAAAACAGAAATCAGGTTGCAGGGGTTCACTCTTTTATATGTCGCCGACCAGGGACGATCGGCATTTCAAAAGTATGAAGGAGATGTGAGCTATCACTTTGTGATCGCTCCCGCGGAGGCAAGAAAACACCTAAAACAATCAAATTCTCCATACTACGAACAAGCGCTATCAACCGGCCAAAAACATCTCTCACGAGCAACAGGGCCTGACCTTGAGTCGAACAAGGACCTCCGCCATACGAGGATCGTATTAGGCAGCGCATTACCAGCTACACCACCAGGCCAATGATAAAAAAGAAGCATACCTACCGCGAGGGTTGAACTCGCAACCTCCAGATTAAATGTCTGGCGCTCTTTCCAGTTGAGCTAGGCAGGGGACACCAAGGAAACATCCATACGAAACACACCACGCTAGCACGGGACTCAATACGGGAATTCAGGACAGATTATCCATACGCAACAAACCAACAAAAGAAGGAACACGGACAATTCCCATACCACCGAAAGTCAAGTAAAAACCGAAGGCGATACACGTGGGGCAATTACCGTACACCCAGGGACCGAGTTAAACCGGAGGCAATGCGGAGGAACAACTATGAACTTACGGGTGAGAGAATTTGGGTACGGAAAACAAGGGGGAACAACTATGAACTTACGGGTGAGAGAATCTGGGCACGGAAAGAGGGTGTAGCGCGTGTAGCAGGGGTCGTGACGGGCACGAGGAGGATAAGCGAACGAGGCAGTGTAGGACGGGGGAAACAGTATAAATACGAGGCATGTAGTAGAGCAACTTCACTTAACTTCTTAGCTAAAAACCCCCGGGTCAACAAGTTCCCTCCTACAAGGACTTGTCCCCACTGCTCATCACCACACTCTATTGGACATTAACTTGCCCTCTACAAGCCAGCTCATAGGCCAGAGTCCCGTATCATAAGAAAGACGGTCTCCTTGACTTGCGTCTTGGATATCCCGTACGTTACACGGAAGCTTCGCCAAGTAACAGCACAACGTCCTCCCCGAGCCTTGACACGCCGTACCCAGCCGCATTGGCAGGAGAACAACGACCATAACGTCCTCCCCGAGCCTTGACACGCCGTACCCAGCCACATTGGCAGGAGAACAACGACCCCGTATAAATATCGACGTAAAGGGAGAAAGAGAGGCAGAGAGAGAAGGATATTGAAGGAAACATCTATAATTCCCATACACCACACACACCACACACACACCTTTCACGCTTGCCTTAGCTGGGCAAAAGTCTCATAACCAGCCACACCAACATTCCCCCCGCTCGGCTGAACACTTTCTGGTCGTCCGATACATACACTCGGCGCACGTAGAAAACGCAGCTAACATCACACCGAGAAGCACAAGTTCCTATGGACAACAACCAAACGCGCGGGCCAGGAGGGGCGTTTGAAGAAGGTAAATGCGGATTCTGCTCGAATGACGGGCACTACATGCGCGAGTGCCCGAAAATAGAGGAATATATACAGAAAGGTATGTGCAAGAGGAATCAAGCAAACAAGATCGTACTCCCGAACGGATATTTTCTTCCCCGTGCGATTACGGGACGTAACTTCATTGAACGAATCGACAAGTGGCACAAAATGCAGGGTCCGGAGACTCCCCTGGCTACGGCAAACATGTATGAACGGGAACGACCGCCTCATATGCTTTACATGGCCTCCACCGTGTCCGACACGGATGAAATCGAGGAAACAACCAGTACGGAAACATACGCCTACCAGGAACCTGGGGACCTGTCACTACGGGAACTCTCGAACGACGAAATCGAGATCTACCTGGAGACACGGAAAAAGGCTGAAGGAAGGGGAAAGGCAAAGGAGGTTTTCGACAGCGTCCAGATGCCGCCGCGTCCACCACCCACTGGGAGACGTAAAGTGGGATTTGCGCAACCAGAAGTAGAAGGGACGGCGGGCAGACTACCTAAAGCGTCGACCACCCCACCCGCTACTACCCAAAAACCAGTATCCACCCCGCCTACGGGCGCCCCAACTCCGTTCAACGGCCCCAAAATATTCGTACCAAAGTACCGTGCTGCGATAGAGGATTCGGTGATCACAGCCGAGATGGTCGACCGGGCCCTGGATAATAAATTCATGATATCCACACGGGAATTCTTCGCCGTCTGCGCCGATGGGCGAAAATACATGAAGGACCTTCTAATATCAAAGAAGTTGCCAAATGTGGAAGTCGCGTATACGGACGCCGGATTCGGGCAGCCCTCCGAGCCCCAATACATCCTGCGATACGAGGAAAATAACGGGGTCACACACGAGGAGAAACTCACGTCCTCGGAAATAGACGCGTTACGCGTCGTGGACCCGATTGTCCACGATACCCTCCGGATAGAAGGCATTTTGGACCAAGGATCCGAAATAGTGGCCATGAACAGGGACGTCTGGCTTAAACTGGGAGTAGGATTGGACCCGGAGAAAATCCTGAACATGCAATCTGCGAACTCGCAGTCGAGTTCAACAGTTGGAGTAATCGAGGATCTGAAGTTCAATTTCAACGGGATCGAGGTGCCACTCCAGGTACACGTGGTACAAGGAGCGCCATTCGACCTGCTTATTGGACGACCCTTCTTCCGGTTTACAAGCTGTAAAACTACGGATAACACGGACGGGAGCCAGGAAATTACCATAACGTGCCCTAATACGGGACGCAGGGTCACAATTCCTACCCGCAAGAAGACCAACAAGAGCCGTAACCCGTTCCGGGACGAGGGAAAATCAGCGTCGGGTTTTCACAGAGCGGGGCCGCGCCTTTAGGCAGGCGCTCCGCCGGAAATAAATCCACGTTCACGAATCCCAGCATACGGACATCTTATCGGCCCTTACCAAATACCTCGACTTCGGAATGGCCTAATTCGCTCTTCCATCACTCCATACCCTCGATGAATCACAAATGGCTAGCGCCACCTCTTATATTATACTCAGCGCCAAACGGAACTAATACGGAACACTGCCGGGCCATTCAGATTACAGATACCGAACAAATCTGGGAGGTTTCAATGCAGTACTTGCAATTCTGCCTACTACAGGCATATCACTACAATAAAGAAACGCGGGCGTTTACGGTTAACGTGGACGCGAAAAATCTAGAAGAAAAGAAGGATGAAGACACGGAAGCTGATACTGAGGCTAAGGCAAAGCCTGCGAAAAAGAAGAAAAAGAAGTACAAACCAGCAGCACAGAAGGTGCACTCCGTGGCGGCCTCCTTACCAGAAGAATTCCGGATCGTACGGAGATTTCCATCAAATCCACTAGAAGGGATGCCGGCCTTGAATCCGAACCCACCGGATTTCACGCCGGGATCCAGGGTGACCCAGGAAAGACTGAACGGGATGAATATTAATCCTGACGGGTTTCTATGGAGAGAAGAAGAAAAACTGGTAGCAAATGTCGTACGAAACCACGAAAAGGCATTTGCTTGGGATGATTCGGAACGGGGGAAATTCCGAGAAGATTACTTCGAGCCCGTACGGTTTCCCATTCTCGCGCATACTCCGTGGCAAGAACGGAATATTCCCATACCTCCAGGAATCAGGGAGCAGGTTGTGGATATCATCAAGAAGAAAATAGCGTCCGGGGTTTACGAGCCGTCATCATCATCGTACAGATCCAGCTGGTTCTGCGTACCTAAGGCGGAGCAAGGAGCTCTCCGGATCGTGCATAACCTACAACCCTTGAATGCTGTCACGATCCGGGACTCTGGATGCCCGCCAATATTGGAGGAATACGCGGAGTCATTTGGAGGACGGGTCATCTACGGGATGTACGACCTGTACGTTGGATTCGATCACCGCGTGTTGGACCCTTCGTCAAGGGACTTTACAACCTTCCAATGTCCGCTGGGGACCATGAGGTTGACAAGACTGCCGCAGGGTTACACCAATGCCGTACAAATACAGCAGGGAGACGTAACATTCATCTTGCAAGACGAAATCCCGCACATAACCCAGCCTTTCGTGGACGATGTACCAGCCAAAGGAGGAACGGACTTCTACCTAGAGGACGGGGTTTACCAGACCATACCAGAGAACCCCGGGATACGGAAATTCGTATGGGAACACATGATAAACACCAACCGATTGCTCCAACGCATGGAACACGCCGGCGGAACATTTAACGCAAAGAAATCATTCATCGCGGTGCCACAAATTAAAGTCGTGGGGCATGTTTGCTCGCATCAGGGACGGACGCCGGACGAATCAAAAGTCCAAGCGATACGGGATTGGCCTGACTGCACTAGCCTGACGGAAGTACGGGCGTTCCTGGGGACTCTGGGACTCATGAGAATCTTTATGAAAGATTTTGCCATACACGCGAAACCATTACAAGCCCTTACCCGCAAAGGAGTGGACTTCGAATTCGGACCCGAACAAAAATACGCCATGCAGATGCTGAAGAAAATCCTCATAGAGTGCCCGGCCGTACGGATGATTGACTACAAATGCGGCCGGATGATCATCCTCTCAGTGGACTCTTCGTATATCGCGGCTGGGTTCATCCTTTTCCAGGAAGGGGAGGACGGAAAAGAGTATCCGTCTAGGTTTGGGTCCATAACATGGAACGAGCGCGAGGCCAGGTACTCGCAGGCAAAAATCGAGCTTTATGGCTTGTTCCGCGCACTCCGGGCTTATAGGATGTATGTTGCGGGAGCCACCAATTTCCTGGTTCGGACCGACGCCAAATACATTAAAGGCATGCTCAACAACCCCGATATTCAACCTAACGCAGCCATGAACCGGTGGATCGCCGCAATCCGGTTATTTGATTTTAAAATCGAACACACACCAGGTGTCACACATGCGCCGGACGGGCTGTCCAGACGGCCGGGAGCACCTGAGGACCCGGTGGACGAGGAGGATATCGACGACTGGATTGATAGAGCCTGCGGGTTCTCGTTAATCGCAATAAACTGGGATAACCAAGGTGGTACGGGAAATTCCGATTCAACCTATCACAATGTGTTCAACCCGTACGCCCCAACAAAAATCGAGTCGGAATCAAGCAAGGGGGTATGGGTGTTAGCCAACATGGAATCCACGGCTGGGCAGAAAATTCCCAGATCACCTAAAGCACGGAAATCGGACGAAGATATCCAGAAAGTGATAAAGTTCCTAAAAGACTTGCAAAGGCCACTCGGCTATAAATCACAGGATTACAAGCGCTTTCTACGGAAGGTCCGGGACTTTTTCCTCAAAGAAGAAACCACGCTCTGGAAAAGAGAACGCAGGGGCGAGCATAAACTCTACGTCACAGAGGAAAAGAGATACGGAATTTTGAACCAAGTACACGACGACCTGGGACACAAAGCCTATTTCATCACGCGGAAAAGACTCACGGACCGATTTTGGTGGCCTATGATGGACCAGGACTTGAAGTGGTACCTAACTACCTGCCACGAATGCCAGCTTCGCTCCATCGAGAAAATCCTCATACCACCAACAGTGGCAATCCCTTTACCTCTATTCCACAAAGTATACGCGGACACCATGTTCCTTCCACGACAGAAGGGGTTCCGTACGGTGGCCCATGCTCGGTGTTCCATCAGCGGGTGGCCGGAATGGCGCATGATGGTACAAGAAGATGCTCAGACCCTCGGATCCTTCATATTTGAAGAGATACTATGCAGATGGGGTGGAATTATGGAAATCGTGACGGACAACGGAAAGCCATGGGTAAAAGCCGTCGATTGGTTAGCGCGGAAATTCAACATCCACCACATACGGATCTCAGGATACAATTCCCGGGCACAAGGTGTCATCGAGAGACGTCACTACCCCGTACGAGAAGCCCTGGTCAAAGCCTGCGAAAACGACATGACACAATGGACTAAGAAGATATTCTATGTGTTCTGGGCGGAGCGGGTTTCGATTAGCAAAGCCACTGGAAGATCTCCGTACTGGATGGCACACGGAGTAGAACCCCTTTTCCCGTTCGACATAACCGAAGCAACCTATATGGCACCCCGGTTGGACGACTTGATGTCCACGGAGGATCTTATTGCGGCACGAGCCATACGTCTCATGAAGAGAGAAGAAGAGTTGGAAGTTTTATATTCTCAGGTATACGAGGACAGACTCCGGTCGATCCGCCAGTGGGAAAAGGACAACGAGGGAAAAATCGTGGACTTTGATTTCCAACCCGGACGATTGGTGTTGTTACGAAACTCGAAAATAGAGAGCGAACACTCACGAAAAAGCAAGCCACGGTACTCTGGACCCATGGTCGTGGTACGAAGAAACAGGGGAGGCGCCTATATCCTATCCGAATTGAACGGAGCTGTTGCGGTCGAACCGTACGCAGCATATCGCGTCATCCCGTACTACGCAAGATCTCAAATCCTCATTCCGGTTACCTCCATGATTGAAACACACAAGAAATTATTGGAAGCAGGTCTTGGATCACCAGAGTGGGGAGACGACGGGACACGGGAATGGGAAGGGCAGTCGGAACCCTTGAACTAAGGATTTCCGTACCCGACTTTTGCTACGCAAAAGTATGGAGGACAGACCCGACACAAGAATTGCCGTACCCGACTTTTGCTACGCAAAAGTATGGAGGACAGACCCGACACAAGAATTTCCGTACCCGACTTTTGCTACGCAAAAGTATGGAGGACAGGCCAAACACAAGAATTGCCGTACCCGACTTTTGCTACGCAAAAGTATGGAGGACAGACCCAGCCCAAGAATATCCATACCCCGACTTTTGCTACGCAAAAGTATGGAGGACATTCTCCCAAAACAGATACCTTCATACCTCGACTCCGCAAAAATGTCCATATCTCAGGGACTCAACTATGGGGTTATTCCATACCCGATCAACTTAGAAGCACCGTATATTATCGCCAGTCCCTCCGAATAAAATAACTTATCAAAGCGAACGAAAGTACGGGAGTTTGAGAAAGGGAATTCGGAACGGGGACTCGCGATACGCGGACTACGGGATATTTCACCGACAAAGAATGCCGGGCTCGGCCTAGACGGAAAGTTCCGGATCTGATTATCTTAAGTCATAAGATAATCTCGATCGGGCCCGACCGGGCCGAAACACATCGAGAAAATCACCAAGTCCACCAGCCACAGGACGGGAACTCAGAAAATATAATTTTGATCATTCAGAACTTAGAAACTGGAGAAAAAGGACAAGAAATTCGTTTATTGGAGCGCGACGATTCGCGCAGGGACAGACAAACACAGCAAATACACAACAAGATATAGCATAGGGGGGGGCGGACAGCAGCAGAGGACGATACGATATAGCAAAATGTAAAGAAAAGAAACGCGCGTAGGAAGATCACCGTTCAGCCTGACCCGGACGCTCCCCCAACTCCCCCCTGATCGACATCCATTTTGTCTTCAAGGCGAAGGTGAGGAGGGGGTGACGAGGAACTCCCGCGGATACCCGACGAACGAGGAGCGCTCCCGAAGAAACCCGATGAACGAGGCACCTTCCCAACGGCCGATTCCATCTCCGCGTCGGTGTCAGGGACTTCCCGCTTGAAGACGCGAGAGGCCGGGGCGGAGGACGGGCCGTGGTCGATGAGCGAATCCATGTCCTCCTCGGTGAGGACAGGCGGCGCGGGACCGGACGAAGACACGCCAGTACGAGAAGGCGGTGGCGCGGAGGAACGGCGAACGGGAGGAGGTACGGACAAGGCGCCGGACGGGAACGCGCGAGACTGGGAACGATGAGCAAACGAGCTCATGGTTGACTGCGCGAGAGAACGGACCTCGCGAGGGAAAAGTTCGGGGAGCGCCTTCTCCGTACGAGGGGCGGAATCGGCAACAGAGTGCGCGAGCAGCAACGGGTCCGGGCCAACGGGGGACGGCGACTTCGCGGGCGGCGACACGTTGCGCGAGCCAGGAAGAAACAACGGCTGAATAAAAAGCGAATCAGAACGAATAAGGAATAGGAAACGATTACGCACCACGCCCCCG
>JARGYF010000311.1:0-22853 GCA_029203975.1 Mycena vitilis | reverse complement strand
ATATCAGCAAGTGAATACACAATATCTGGATGACCCAGATAGCTTGATTAAAATCATGTAAATGGGATGAGGTTGGACGAATCCAGAGAGGTTAGCAGGCAGCTCCTGGGGCGGAGGAGGCCTAGTACAAGCCAACGAAGTAGCCCAAGATTAACCAATTTTTTAATTTAGAGATCGAAAAGCCGGGAGAACACGCCACAAAAATTGCGCAGACCAAAAGTAGCCGTCGAAACCAAGCAAAAGTGATTAGCGGATGTCAAAACAAGGACCCTAGTAGCTTCCCAGTCGGTTCCAGGGTCGAGGGGATTATAAACAAGTACGAGGATACTGAAGTCTGAGGTCGGAGCAAGGTCGGAGTCCGTCGGGCAGACAGCAGGGTGGCTGTCAATGAATCTGCTTAAGAGAGGATCAATGGAGTCAAAAAGCGGTATGGGTAGAAGGGCTAGGACTAGCTAGATACAGTACCAGGGTGTTGGTACCAGGTGGTGGTTAAGGTTGAGACCAAAGCAGAGTGGCCGATCGGACGATCATCGGCGATGTTCGGGGCTCGGCCCGGGCGGGTGCCGTCACCAACTCTTCCTGCCAGCTCCCGCCGCACTGGAACTGTTCTCACTCGGACATCGTCTCCCTACATTGCTGCATTGCTCCGGCCGATTTCCTTCTCCACTTTCGACTTGCTTCTTCTCTAAGAACTGTGCGGCGCAGTGGTATTTCGTATACTACTTGAATTGAATAAATACTGGCTTTGGTCTGTCCCTCCTCGTCTTTGCGGTTCTCCGCAAGTCTATGCATCAGACCACAATGTATTCCATCGCGGGGTTGACCCGCTCAGCCGTCGGGTTGAGATTCCCAAGCGCTGCGCGCTCGGTCATCGAGTCCTGACTTGTTCTGACGCGGCATCTGAACGGAATCCTCTTTGCTTCCCAACCTGGGGACGACTTTGATCTGCTTCTCTTTCACGGCGGCTCTGGCACTCACATATCTCTCCACCCGGCAATCCATTCTATCTGGTGTGCTCCTTTTTTGTATGTGGAGTTCAAGCCAACTGATTTTGGTCAATGTCAATCGATATCGCCCCAACCTACTGGCTTCTTTCATCGCTTTTTACCGAGCGAACCAGCGCTTCGCGCTGCTCGCTCGAGATGCTGTGGTTCAGCGTCAGCAAAGATACCGGTTTTGAATGTGCCCGGCCTCGCTCCGCGAAACAGCTGGATTTTTGAAACATGGTGGGCTCGAGGACAAAACTGTGTTGAACTTGCGAGTCTTCTGATTAGCTGGGAAAGACTGCAGAGCAGGGCAGACACAGAGCGTCGAATATATCTCATTCTGAGTCGAGTATACGGTCAATTCAAAGCGTTTCAAGCCCAACATACCAGTTTCCGACGCATTATACCACCACCTTTGAATGCGAGTTTGAGATTTGAGCATGCGAATGAACCTAAAACGCGGATAAATCCAGAACACGTTCGAACTGAGACCCTCAAAAAAAACCCAAGTTCCCGCGTTACAATTTAGCGGGTGGTGGCTAAACGGACACCCGAGAAGCTCAAATCGGGTGCTGAAAAGATTGAGTGAAGGTACTGTATCAGAATCTACGCATACTGACTCACTCGACATCTATTGACCATGCAACGCCTGCAAATCGTCGGTAAAAGTCAACGACGTCAGAACAACATCCCGGAATATTCACGTCGTTGAACCGAGATATGAGTCGAACCTTGAGACTTGCGATTTGGTTAAAACCTGCGAGCCATCAACGAGGAATGTGTGAGAAACTGAACACGAACGCAGTGAAGGGAACGAAAAGTGGGTTGATCTTGATAAGTCGGGTGTACAAAGCCGCGCTTCGAGAGTAGCGCGCCTTGCCACAAATACTTGACGGAGAAGATTGACGGAAGGCGCACACAGCATGAAAGATATACATAGCATCTGCAGCTAGGACAGTGTCAGAATTATAATTTGGCTTGCGAAGTAGGAATACGGACCACAATCCGAAACTGGGGGTGTAGCGCAGCACGCCCGAATTAAACGGTGAATCGAGTTGAGCGTTGTAGTGACCCGATTGCGACCAGGATGGTGACAAAGAACATCTGAGCGACAGGTGAACCGGAATGTCGCCTACGACGGAGGTGCACATTGTAGGGTGGATGGACATATATACTTCCGGATTTTGCCTGTCGAAATTTGTACCAGCAGATTGACCAGTTGCTTACCGGGTCTTTCATTGGCGTCGCTTTGATCTCTCCATCGAAACCCAACGCAGGGAAATGGAACCAAAAACGACCCATTGAACGACGCGCTCCGAGAGCAAGGATCTGTGTATGAGAAAACACAGTACGAGTCCGGGGATCCGGAAAGACAACGGGCAGCAGAGCATTCACTTACCTTGCGGTGATGGTTCTAAACACTCGTTGGTGACCCCGGATTATGTGAAAAAAAGAGACGGGGACCTGCTGGAGCTGGGCAAGATATCAAGACGCAGCTCGCAGGACGCCTTCCGCTGTATACATACATATAACACCTGAGGAATTTCAGGAGGCTAACTCGACCTGTGGAATCAAAATCCGGGACATACTTGTCTTCAAATCCTTCATTCGGGGTATGTATTACTCAGCGTAACCTCCCTTTTTTGGCCGGCAAAAAAAAATACGCTGTGTATCGGCGGCCAAGGAAGTTGCAAGAGGTGTTGAATGTGCTCGTAAGGTCGGGATTTGAGTGGATGGGATTCTGAGTGGGCTGAGGTCTGGATCCGCGGCAAGGGTGGCACGAGGTGACTTTTGGACAGCTTCATGGTCAGACTCGAGCTTACAGAAGGCGGCCGGGAGTGCATGAGCATCCGAGGTCAATCTGTGACAACTTTTTTACCGACATGATGTGTAAGGAGGAGACAGCGGGAAACGCCGGTATCAAACCGTGATCCGAGTTTGATCGGGGTTGAAAATTCTCGAATTGAATGTTCGAACGACGAGGAGGAGTCTGAAGGTTTGTGATCAGTACAGAGAGACATTAGATTCAGTCAAGCCAATGTCCATACTGATTCAGATCTCGGTAAGGCCAAAGTCAAGCCTGTCGATGTGGAATTTGATGAAAAGGACGCGCGGGGGTGACGGCGATACAGATACTTGAGTACTGTAAGTTCGAAGCAGTTTCGGATTAGGGGGAAAAATTAGGTGTAAGGCAAGGGACACCACCAAAATCTATATATGGTGTCTGGATTGGCGAACTTCGAAGGCCGAGGTGGCCGAGATTGTGGTTGAAGTATGGTAGATGCATGGCGACGACCACGGTGTTAAGGGAAAGTCTGAGAAAGAGAGATATTAGCATTTGCATATCTTACAGACTGACATATTTTCAAAGAAAGGCGCATGTATTCAGCCTCGCGGGGATTTGCGGCGACTTGAGCAACATCTACAAAGATGCTTTCCAGGATGAATGTTACGCGTCGTTGAAAATGGATCGAATGCCTCCTGGATAGATCCTGAGAGTCGAGTCTGTAGTATGAATCAGGGTCGTAGGCGCGCAACAGTCTTTGGGGTGCTGCTATTCGATGGTCAACTGGAGAGCAACCAGGAATGACAACAGGCTCACGCCGAGGATCACAGATGCATCAGAAGGTTCGACCATTTACGCTGTGGAAAAAAGCTGTGGAGATTCGGTCAAAGAGTCGGTCAAAATCACCGTAAGCATGGCTCACTGGACGCAGGGGGCGAGAGCACAAATACCATTACGGTGAGAAAGTAAGCTTGAAGATCGGCGAAGCGTCGGACAAAGCGGGAATTGCAAATTGAATCTTCTGGATGAAATCCAAGGACACAAAGGGACTACCTGCAGAATTTTTTGTGAACTTGAACAATTGATGCATCCCGTACATAGTTCGAGGATCTGGGCGATGATTCGGAAGTAGGAATAGTAAGCGACGCAGGGATGTCAGAACGAAACCGTACAGCGACGGCATACTGAGCCCAATAACACTCGTGTGTTGGAAAAGGAACAGCCCAAAGCGAAATAATTGGATGTTGCTCCGTGAAAAAGCAAGCCCGAGATCCTCGAGGTCGCAGTTGGGAGTTGATAAAGAGTACAGCGGCTCCAAGGATAGTGTGGGTGAAGGTGCAAGGGCCATATGCGATGAAAAAAGGACGCATATATTGTCTTTATTTCGAGGGCGGAGGCTTGAAGTTGTGTGAGGCACATGAGCAACCGCTCGGCGCTTGAGTATCTGAAGCGGGGACTTTGGCATCGACGTTGCACTTGTAGACTCTGTGAAATGCAATGTGAACGTTTGAATGAAAACGATAACGCACTGTGGACCAACGCGTAATTTTGCTGAGCACGAGCATGGTGCTAGTACTAAAAGGCCCTCCTGGGGATGAATTCTGATTCAGCTGGAATTCAGACTTGATGTTAGGATGGCAATTTTGGGCAGCTACATGGACATCATTGCGAAGCTTGGAAGCACCCCGTTACAATTCAATAACAGAAGGAACACACAATGTCGTATGCCGAGGCCTGGAGTCTGGATCTCGTAGCCGGAACTTGTGGCCGAAACAGTTCAAAATCATTCAACGAAGGTGTGGGACATCAGAAAAGATAACAAACATACTATGATCACTCGCATACATCCAGCCTGTTTGGCCGAACTGACGAGGCCGAGATGCCCGAATGTACACTTGAACTTGATTAGAATTAGGCGGTCGCGGCAATGAGGGTTAGGTTGAGCCTGATATGTGCCGAAATCGACTGTACTATAGACATTAGCTCCGATGAAGCATGTAGGGCCAGAAAATGCGCATACATTGAGGTATTAGACCAGGGCGAGATGCGCATACATATATGTTCGAAGAGAAGTCGCCGCAGTGGACCGAATTTGGGCGAAATCGACTCGGCTGTTGGCTGAGCGAGAACAGTATAAGTTGTACCCCAGTATGTTTAGAGTTGATAATACTGGCATTATATTTGGTAGCCTTGAGCCTTGAAAATATAGTGAGCGAGAATCTCGAGGGACTACACATGTTGAAATGAGTGTGGGCGGAGCCAACGAAGTCAAACTCCATCAGAAATAGTGAGAAGGATTGCACACCTTGATATGAGAGCGCATATATCCAGGTTGTGTAGCCAGACTGATGAGGCCGAGATGACCGAGGGTAGTGTTGAAGTTCAGGAATTAGGCGCCCAATTCGATTGAACCTATGCGCATATCATATACCGGGATTTTAGATCGAAAACGAGATCCACTCTGATGAATAAAGCGGGTTGGACCTGGAATGAGTCGAGAACACACGTATCCCAGGCTGTTGGCAAGATGACGCGGGCGCCGGCGTTTCAGTCAAGGCGTAACATGCCGCGGCGGCGTGGTTGGTCAAGTAAGAGTCTGTAAAAAAGGGAGCATGGCGGTGAACAAAGGGTAACATCATGATAAGTGACATACAAATCCAGTTTTTCGAGCGTTACAGCCTTCCAACGTTTAAAGTCTTGGACAAATAGTGCGAAATGAAGATTAAAGAGAGAACCAGGGGGGGCAACTTGGCCTAGGACAAGCCTCGGAGGTCCGATATGCCTAGGACGAGCCTCGGAGGTTCGATATCAGCAAGTGAATACACAATATCTGGATGACCCAGATAGCTTGATTAAAATCATGTAAATGGGATGAGGTTGGACGAATCCAGAGAGGTTAGCAGGCAGCTCCTGGGGCGGAGGAGGCCTAGTACAAGCCAACGAAGTAGCCCAAGATTAACCAATTTTTTAATTTAGAGATCGAAAAGCCGGGAGAACACGCCACAAAAATTGCGCAGACCAAAAGTAGCCGTCGAAACCAAGCAAAAGTGATTAGCGGATGTCAAAACAAGGACCCTAGTAGCTTCCCAGTCGGTTCCAGGGTCGAGGGGATTATAAACAAGTACGAGGATACTGAAGTCTGAGGTCGGAGCAAGGTCGGAGTCCGTCGGGCAGACAGCAGGGTGGCTGTCAATGAATCTGCTTAAGAGAGGATCAATGGAGTCAAAAAGCGGTATGGGTAGAAGGGCTAGGACTAGCTAGATACAGTACCAGGGTGTTGGTACCAGGTGGTGGTTAAGGTTGAGACCAAAGCAGAGTGGCCGATCGGACGATCATCGGCGATGTTCGGGGCTCGGCCCGGGCGGGTGCCGTCACCAACTCTTCCTGCCAGCTCCCGCCGCACTGGAACTGTTCTCACTCGGACATCGTCTCCCTACATTGCTGCATTGCTCCGGCCGATTTCCTTCTCCACTTTCGACTTGCTTCTTCTCTAAGAACTGTGCGGCGCAGTGGTATTTCGTATACTACTTGAATTGAATAAATACTGGCTTTGGTCTGTCCCTCCTCGTCTTTGCGGTTCTCCGCAAGTCTATGCATCAGACCACAATGTATTCCATCGCGGGGTTGACCCGCTCAGCCGTCGGGTTGAGATTCCCAAGCGCTGCGCGCTCGGTCATCGAGTCCTGACTTGTTCTGACGCGGCATCTGAACGGAATCCTCTTTGCTTCCCAACCTGGGGACGACTTTGATCTGCTTCTCTTTCACGGCGGCTCTGGCACTCACATATCTCTCCACCCGGCAATCCATTCTATCTGGTGTGCTCCTTTTTTGTATGTGGAGTTCAAGCCAACTGATTTTGGTCAATGTCAATCGATATCGCCCCAACCTACTGGCTTCTTTCATCGCTTTTTACCGAGCGAACCAGCGCTTCGCGCTGCTCGCTCGGACATCGAGGGGAGAATCATCCCACGCCCTGTGCGTTTGATTCCCGACTTCTTTGTCTGAGGCGCATTCGATACAATATTCTTGGGTCAACGATCTGGAGCGGACTCCGACGTGAAAGATTCCTTTTAAAGACTCGTCAATGGTACTTAGCACTCTACTCTACTTCACTGCTTCCCTGTATCTCCCTGAAGAGTCAAGGACTGGTTTCGGTGCATATTCAGGATTTGCTTCTTTTGCATCTTGCTTTCCCCGGTCCTGCCGAGCGAAACAGCAGTCTGACTGCAATGCGCTGCGCGCTGCTCGCTCGGAAATCGAGGGGAGATTCCGCAAGTCGAATTCTAAGTGAGCCAGTTTTGCTCCAGACTCTGTGGATAGCTTCTGCTCAAGTTTAACTGTTATAGCGTTATGTGTCTCGTTGAGCACACAGCGAGCCGTCCAGGCCCGGGGTAGAGGTTCTCGGAGCTAATGTCTCGAATGAGTCTTCCAAACTCAGGCAAACTTTCCTGGTCCGAATCTATCTACAGATAAAAGCACGCTCCTTTGCCTTGCAACTGTGGATCCTTGCCTCACAACCGGGACTTCGGTGAACGTTGAACATCTCCGTGTTCGAATCTCAAATCCTAACTTTTTGCCGCGCATGCAGCGCTTCGCGCTGCATGCTCGGCCATTGGGGGGAGATCCAGACGTACTCTATGTATTCTGAATATGTCTTTTGTCCACTTGTATATTCACAGAAGTGCTGTGCAACATCTGTTATCCCAACTTTTTGCCTCGCATGCAGCGCTTCGCGCTGCACGCTCGGCCATCGGGTTTAACTCCAGACAGTTCCACAGACGCGTTCTACAAATTGAATGAATTCCACTTTGTGCCTCGCATGCACGCTCGGCTACCGGGGGGAGATTCCGACGCATCGCGCTGCATCCAAAAAAATCTCAACTTCCGAGCGGGCAACACTTGGACTGCTTGTCCTCAATCCGACCTTCTTCCCTTTCATTCTGCTTTTTGGTTGCAAGGTGAGATATATATGTGTCTTGATTTTTGTTCACGTCTCGCTGAGCACGCAGAAGTTGAATCCCAACTTTCCGCCTCGCATGCAGCGCTTCGCGCTGCACGCTCGGCCATCGGGTTTAACTCCAGACGCGTTCTGCAAACTGGATGAATTCCACTTTGTGCCTCGCATGCAGCGCTTCGCGCTGCACGCTCGGCCATTGGGTTTAACTCCAGACGTGCTGCCGCGTGTTTTCACGTGTTGACGCGTCATTTGGCCACATAATTCAATTCCAAGCTGCTGCTCAAATTAAAGCATGAAATTAAGTCTGCAGGACCTGGTCTGAAGTAAAGCAAGCACGATGAGCTCGAGGATGCGTCATAGCCCGATTGGGATTCTGATTAAGCAGCCCGTGCGAAATGATCTCGAAGCCTGTATATAAAGTGTGAGCACCGTGACATTGCCTCTTTCTTTTGTAACACCACCATCTCCTCTTCACCATCTCCGCTTTCCACCGCCGCCATGTCTTTTTCCTCGACCACCGTAGCATCCACACTCGTCGCCAACCATCAACGCGCATCCAGCATGCACGGTAAGCCTTCTTTCATCTTCTTTTCCTCCCTTTCACTATTCCTCCTCGTCGCCGTCTCGTCTCTGAGCCGTCGACGCGTTTCCTCTTCCATCTTCGCTCCATTCACACACAATCAACTCATAGTTCTTTTTTCTAGCCTTCCTCGCCGTCTGACGCGTCACCGCGACGCGTCTGATCACGTCTTCGGCTCAACGTCTTCTTTTCCTTCCTCGCTCCTTGATCACGCGCCTTTTCTCGGACCCGTCCGACGCGTCCAACTCTCGACTGCGGTGAGCCTTCACTCATTTGCTCCAGTTCCCGTTCCTCTTTCCTGACTCTTTTTCCGTCTCAGCGCGCTTCACGCCAATCTTTCTCTTCTCGCCGGTACGTTCATTTTTTCCAGTTGCTGTTTGACCAGCGTCTGACTCTTTCCCAGCTCAGCGCCAAACGCCCAACGCCCGACTGGATTTCCCCATCCTCCCTCTGCCATTCCCCGATTACCTGTCTTTTTCAATTCCCCCGACCCCACCCGACAACCGCCCCCGACTCCCCGCCGCGCACCCGGAGATAGATTCGCCCCCATTTAGCTAGCATTAGAAGCGGGGACCTCGGGTAGTCAGTAATTACATCAATTTGTATCTCCGGTACGGCGAAGCTACGCTTGGACCTCACGTGACCGTATCGAGAAACGTCGAACGAAAATTTTGAACTTGCGTTTTGTCGCGGACTCGGACCCCATCACCTAGATAAGGCGTGGCATCACCTATATGGAGGCAGATCTGGGCCTAATTCGGGTGCGAGGAGGAGTGGCTTCCATTTTGGGCTGATTCCGTAAGCGAGTTACGGTTGCTTGTTTTGTGTCTTGCGTCGAATTGGTGCATCTGAAAGGCTTCGCTTGTATCAAGGACAATTTGTGTGTGAATGAATCTCAACTGTGAATTTTCTCAGGGGTGGAACCCTAGGAAATGCGAGTAGGAACCAAGTCTTTCGGTACAGAGTCGGCCCAACTAAGGAAATGTTACAGAGCGTCGAAGCAGCCAATCTGAGGCAGCAAAAAGTTTTCAATACATGTAAAAGCAACATTCGATTGTACTCTTGTGATACAATGCTATCCCTGTTCGACCTACGAATATTCCTTTCAACGCCGAGTGCCGGATTGCTTCGGTTCAACACCGTGTGTCCAGTTCGTGCGAATTAAAGGCCATACACTGTTTAGAGAATGGTATTAGGTTTTTGCGAATGACCGGAGCCCTGGCACTGAGTCAGAGCCCGAGAACGAGCGTGTACTTCCCAATTGGGGTGCGTGGACGAGTCGTCCGTTTTTGGGACGATGTCGTAAGCGGGTCGGGGCTCGGGCTCAAAAATCAAACCAAATCCAGCCCAAGGATCCTTGGGTTGCTTTGAATTAATTCGGCAATCCAGCCCAGGGATCCTTGGGAAGCATCCCCAAGCGCTCTTACACTAAGAGCACAAAATCAAAGTCAAAAAGAATATATTCATGGACTACATAAGACAGCTCGGTACAATACCTAAAGATCTCATCAACCTGGCCCATCCAGCTCATGTCCAGCTTCTCCGTCAGATTCACCCACAGCGGGCACGTCTGCAGCAGCTTCTGGAACGCGTGCAACTGCGAAACCACAAAAAGCAAGTTGGTCAGCATCGGTATCGTCCGATCGAGGGCAACGAGAAGCGAGAAAAAGGCAGGGATAGAGGAAGAACGCGAGCAAGGGGAGGAGGCAAGGACAGTCCACGCGTCCTCCCCCACCGAAAACGTCGACGCAAAAAAACACGCAAAAACCGGACGCACCTTCTGCAACACCCCCTTAACCACATCCAGCTTATCCCGCCCCACGATAATCTTCTTCCCCTCGTACAGCGCGCGCAGCGCCGCGAGCTTCGGCTGGATGCCCGGCCGTAGGATGTCGCGCCCCACCCGCTCCGCGTCCACCCCCACGGGACAGTGCGTGACGGCCGTGACGTGTCCTTCTGCGTCGATCCCGCGCGGGGTCGTTTCGTATCTGGGGGAAAGGGTTAGCTCGGTGCGTGTTATAGGTTATGAGGAGGATTGTGAAGGGAGGAGGGAGGGGAGGGGAGGAGGGGGCGGAGCGCAGTGCCAGGGAGGACGATGAGGGGAGGGCGATGAGGGGAGGGCGACGAGGGGAGGGCGACGAGGGAGGGAGGGACGGACGGACGAGGGAAGCGGAGGTAGAAACGACGGGGAGGAAAGGCAAGAGATAGTAAAGTGCGGGCGAAGGGGGATGAGGCGATGAATGAGACGAGAAGGGGTGCACTCCTCCCTCTCGTCGTCGTCCGTCCAAACAAAAACGCGGGGTGTAGTCCAGGCGACGATGGGCAACGAAAAAAAAGCACGAAAACAAAAACTCCAAAAAAAGCACTCCAAAAAGACGCGCACTTACCCACACACCCGAATACACGTACTGATAAAATGCCGGCTGTACGAGTACGTCTGGAAGCACACGAGGTCCGCGCCGACCATGCCGTCGAGGATCTCTTTGCGGCCTGTGCGCGGGGGAGCGTTAGCGTTCCGGTTTAGATCAAGGAGACGCAGAGGGGGAGGGGTGCGAGAGGAAGGGAGGGAGCAGAAGAAAGGACGCACGCGGCAAACACCGAAACACCTCGCTGCTGGGGAACGGCGTGTGCACGAACAGACCAATGACGGCGTCGGGGACGAGCTCGCGGAGGAGCTTGGGGACGAGGAGGAGGTGGTAGTCGTGCACCCAGACTAGGTCGCCGGGTTGGTAGCTTTGGTGAATTAGAATGAGGAAAGATGGGAGGGACGCGCACTCACACCTCGGCAATGCGCTGGGCAAACGCGGCATTGGCCTTTGCGTACGCGTCGTAGTGCGCGTCCTGGGACGTCTCCTCCGCGGCAATGTCCTGCCAGAGGAGGTAGTGGAACAGCGGCCACAGGGCTGTTGCCTTATTAGCTTTAAAAAATAACGCAAAGAACGCACGCACTCTGCTTGCAATACCCATCGTAATGCCCATGGGCGACCGCATCGTCGAGCCACACGGGGACATACACCGTCTTGCGGTCGTCGTCGGGGTCGCTCTCCTTGGGCTGGTACGTCCTCAGCGCGTCCTCGAGCTCCACGCGCGCGGCCGCGGGGACGTCGCACGAGGGGACCTTGCACTCGGACGCAGACTGAACGTCGCCGGTCCAGCCGACGATGAGCTGCTCGTGCGTCGCGGCGAGCGAGCGGATGCCGCTGATCATCGCCGCGTGGCCGTAGCGGGGGACGAGTGTCCACGCCTTGACGTCGTCGTGCGGCGCGTCGTCGGATTCCGCGTCAGAGTGGATCGGTTCGAGGGGCGGGGACGGTGGCGGCGTGGGGACACCTGCCGCAGTGTGCAGCGTCGCCTGGACCGGCAGATAGTGGCACACATGCAGGACGCGGCCTGAGAGCGGGATGCCCGCTGCCCTGTGGTCGTCCTCGAGTGCCCTGACCTGCGCACGGACCTCGTCGAGGGCAATGTCGTCGCCGAGGCGGGTGTACGGTTCTGCAAAGCTGTCCATTGTGCTCTGGGGCATTGTGGTGGTGAAGAGAGGCTTATCAGGATTTGCGGACAGTCCAAAAGTGCCTCCTTCCTGTTTGGGTTGTGATGACGTGTATTTCGCCTCATCACGCTCGATTGGGCGCATGTCCTCGGCCGAGGTCTCGCCGATGCGTTGTCGAGCATCGATTATGGCCAACGTGTGTGTCCCACTTGCCCGACAATCCTCCATGGTCGAATCGCTCTGGGCCCGACCGTTCTCACTGGTGTATTTTCACCGGTTCTTGCGGTGCCGCATCTTCTCCTTGCGCGGCTGTCAGTCGTTGCCTTGAATATTCAGGAACATTGAAAGAGTCACGTCGCCGTCGCCGGAGAAATTCCCACTAGCAGCTTGTACGTTCAAGTCGGCGCACCCCTTTACAAGACGGACAGGAGTCGGCGTGCCGAACAGTTAGCACGAACGGATGGCTTCAAACAAAGCAGCGAAGTCAACCACCTAAATTACGACCCCAACCACAGATCCCAACACCGGCTTAGAAATCAAGATATGTACCGCGGCTCTCGCGAGCCCTGCATCCAAATCTTGACAGCAGAAAAAATCGACTCTGGGATGACACATAGGCGCGCTTGCAAACACGAATGTCACTCGAGCCTTGAAAAAGGGTTTGTGTCCATCCCAAGTCCATCCTCCCAGTTAAGATTAAGCGAACGCGCGAAATCCACCGGACACTCGGATTCAACAGGCAACGGCAACGACGACATATACCGAAATCCCGGCCTTCCCAATCCCAGCTCAATCACACAACGCCGGCATCCTTATCTTTCATGGACGGAAATCTATCTCGAACGAGAAACGCCGTCCCCTCCTCGTCGATTCAAACTCGCCGCGGCGCAGAGGTACGTTATACCCGCCCAGCTTGCCCCCGCTGCGCCATCTAGGATCTACCTGGAAAAACCGGACTCGCCTTCATTTCCAAGGATCGATTCCGAACGGCGCACGAGGGAAGCCGCCGAGTGGATACATCGGTGCGTTGCCCTCCAATCTCAATCCCCAATCCATTCTGCTTGCTTACTTACTTACTTACTTACTTACTATCCCCAACCCCCAACCCCCAACCGCCCACCGCTGATGATAGGCATCCCCAACCGCGCTGCTGCTGCTTTTCTTTTTTTCTTTTTTGTCTCCTCCTTCCCCTCTCCTTCCCCTCTCCCCTCTCCTCTTTTCCTCTCCTCTTGCCTCTCTCCTCTCTCCTCTATCCTCTTCCCGATCCCAACGATCCTTCCTAACTCTTAATCTACCTATCTATTTCGAATTACAGCCCTCCCAGTCCGCCATCCACGAATCCCAATTCGTACGTCTTCGTCCAGGTGTCCAGTACTCCAAATTCCAGTCCTAATTGTGAAATTCTTTATCCAGTGTTCTAAACTCCCGTTCCAATTAAACGCGTAGTCCTAATCAAACTCCCGTTCCAATTAAACTCCAGTCCTAATCAAACGCGTAGTCCTAATTAAACACGTATGTGAACCACAACCCGCGGCGTCAGGAACTCGCCTGCGTCCTCGTCGATTGAATAATTGTATATGTTGATGCGAGCGGGATCGGTTGAGTTGGGGGTTGAGGGTTGGATGTCAGAGTGGATGCGAACGCGGCGCGGGGGATACATTAACGATGAGGTGCGTCCGCATGTCCCATCCACACCATGCTCTCCACGCCTCTGCCCCATCCTTCCCTCTGCTCAACCCTCGACGTCCAACCCTGGGATATAAAAACCCAACCCTGTCAAAATCCACCCATCGCTGTACGCCAGCCGCCAGCGACGGAATGGCCCCCCGTCCCGTGTGCACACGCAATTCGAATACATCGAGTCTCCGAGTCAACCTTGTTTTTCGACTCTCCGTTGCATCAACGACTTGAAGTATCCAGTATCTAAATATTTACTTAGCATCCGAGAATGAGAATGCAAGATAGGATTGCCCCTGTCCAGATTCGATTTCGTCGGGAGAGTAAGTAATTTATTGTGATATCTGGGACGGTTGACTCTCGAAATGAGAGAGATCGAGTTGGTTGCAACGGCGAATCCGAGCTCCCGTGAGAGTGAGCACAAAATGCCTCGCCAGGTTACATGCACAACGGTGGTGAGTCGGAACAACATGGTGCTGGTTTAGAGTTCATGTTGGACAATGTTGAACTTGAACCGGTTCGTGCAGTCGGAGGTCGTGTTAAATTGACAACGGGCCATAGGAAACAGGCTCCAGGTATCCAAGGCGCCGAGTACGAGTACGCTAATCTCAACCAAGTCATCCAATAAGACGATAGTAGAGTTAGATTTGCGTACCTCATATAGCTTGAGCCGTCGTAATCGGAGTCTGGGCGTGAGTTTTAGATGCAGCGGCGCAGGATGGATCTTGCTGCAGAACAGAACGCATGCGCGGCATGGTTGAACCAAAGTTGATGTTGAAACCCTTGTAGTATCGCGGCGGCAGAGAAAAGGCAAAAATTCACAAGTCCGCTTTTGATCGCGACTTAGTGCATTTTTGCCTTTCAGGCTCCAGAATAACGAGCCGCGAGAGGGAGAAAAACAGAGAGAAAAAACACAAGTCCGCTTTTGATGTCGACTTAGTGCATTTTAGCTTTTTCTTCTTTCGGTCGGCGCCGGACACGAGACACCAGAGGCAAGACACCGGACCCGCTCCGCGGAAAATACTAGGGTTCGGCCTGGAGCCAGACTCGCTCCGCGAAAAATACCAGGTGTTTTTTGGTATGGCCGGCGCCCGTTCCGCGGAAAATACTGGGCGCTGTGTTGATGTGCCGGCGCTCGCTCCGCGAAAAATAGTTGGTCGCGGACTCGGGGTGTGCCTGGCCCGGGCCTTCGCCGAAACACACTCGGGTTCAAACCCAGGCGCTCTCCGAGAGAGGAAACACAGCCGTTTGGTGTGCCGGCGCTAGCTCCACAAAAGATGCTGTGGTTCAGCGTCAGCAAAGATACCGGTTTTGAATGTGCCCGGCCTCGCTCCGCGAAACAGCTGGATTTTTGAAACATGGTGGGCTCGAGGACAAAACTGTGTTGAACTTGCGAGTCTTCTGATTAGCTGGGAAAGACTGCAGAGCAGGGCAGACACAGAGCGTCGAATATATCTCATTCTGAGTCGAGTATACGGTCAATTCAAAGCGTTTCAAGCCCAACATACCAGTTTCCGACGCATTATACCACCACCTTTGAATGCGAGTTTGAGATTTGAGCATGCGAATGAACCTAAAACGCGGATAAATCCAGAACACGTTCGAACTGAGACCCTCAAAAAAAACCCAAGTTCCCGCGTTACAATTTAGCGGGTGGTGGCTAAACGGACACCCGAGAAGCTCAAATCGGGTGCTGAAAAGATTGAGTGAAGGTACTGTATCAGAATCTACGCATACTGACTCACTCGACATCTATTGACCATGCAACGCCTGCAAATCGTCGGTAAAAGTCAACGACGTCAGAACAACATCCCGGAATATTCACGTCGTTGAACCGAGATATGAGTCGAACCTTGAGACTTGCGATTTGGTTAAAACCTGCGAGCCATCAACGAGGAATGTGTGAGAAACTGAACACGAACGCAGTGAAGGGAACGAAAAGTGGGTTGATCTTGATAAGTCGGGTGTACAAAGCCGCGCTTCGAGAGTAGCGCGCCTTGCCACAAATACTTGACGGAGAAGATTGACGGAAGGCGCACACAGCATGAAAGATATACATAGCATCTGCAGCTAGGACAGTGTCAGAATTATAATTTGGCTTGCGAAGTAGGAATACGGACCACAATCCGAAACTGGGGGTGTAGCGCAGCACGCCCGAATTAAACGGTGAATCGAGTTGAGCGTTGTAGTGACCCGATTGCGACCAGGATGGTGACAAAGAACATCTGAGCGACAGGTGAACCGGAATGTCGCCTACGACGGAGGTGCACATTGTAGGGTGGATGGACATATATACTTCCGGATTTTGCCTGTCGAAATTTGTACCAGCAGATTGACCAGTTGCTTACCGGGTCTTTCATTGGCGTCGCTTTGATCTCTCCATCGAAACCCAACGCAGGGAAATGGAACCAAAAACGACCCATTGAACGACGCGCTCCGAGAGCAAGGATCTGTGTATGAGAAAACACAGTACGAGTCCGGGGATCCGGAAAGACAACGGGCAGCAGAGCATTCACTTACCTTGCGGTGATGGTTCTAAACACTCGTTGGTGACCCCGGATTATGTGAAAAAAAGAGACGGGGACCTGCTGGAGCTGGGCAAGATATCAAGACGCAGCTCGCAGGACGCCTTCCGCTGTATACATACATATAACACCTGAGGAATTTCAGGAGGCTAACTCGACCTGTGGAATCAAAATCCGGGACATACTTGTCTTCAAATCCTTCATTCGGGGTATGTATTACTCAGCGTAACCTCCCTTTTTTGGCCGGCAAAAAAAAATACGCTGTGTATCGGCGGCCAAGGAAGTTGCAAGAGGTGTTGAATGTGCTCGTAAGGTCGGGATTTGAGTGGATGGGATTCTGAGTGGGCTGAGGTCTGGATCCGCGGCAAGGGTGGCACGAGGTGACTTTTGGACAGCTTCATGGTCAGACTCGAGCTTACAGAAGGCGGCCGGGAGTGCATGAGCATCCGAGGTCAATCTGTGACAACTTTTTTACCGACATGATGTGTAAGGAGGAGACAGCGGGAAACGCCGGTATCAAACCGTGATCCGAGTTTGATCGGGGTTGAAAATTCTCGAATTGAATGTTCGAACGACGAGGAGGAGTCTGAAGGTTTGTGATCAGTACAGAGAGACATTAGATTCAGTCAAGCCAATGTCCATACTGATTCAGATCTCGGTAAGGCCAAAGTCAAGCCTGTCGATGTGGAATTTGATGAAAAGGACGCGCGGGGGTGACGGCGATACAGATACTTGAGTACTGTAAGTTCGAAGCAGTTTCGGATTAGGGGGAAAAATTAGGTGTAAGGCAAGGGACACCACCAAAATCTATATATGGTGTCTGGATTGGCGAACTTCGAAGGCCGAGGTGGCCGAGATTGTGGTTGAAGTATGGTAGATGCATGGCGACGACCACGGTGTTAAGGGAAAGTCTGAGAAAGAGAGATATTAGCATTTGCATATCTTACAGACTGACATATTTTCAAAGAAAGGCGCATGTATTCAGCCTCGCGGGGATTTGCGGCGACTTGAGCAACATCTACAAAGATGCTTTCCAGGATGAATGTTACGCGTCGTTGAAAATGGATCGAATGCCTCCTGGATAGATCCTGAGAGTCGAGTCTGTAGTATGAATCAGGGTCGTAGGCGCGCAACAGTCTTTGGGGTGCTGCTATTCGATGGTCAACTGGAGAGCAACCAGGAATGACAACAGGCTCACGCCGAGGATCACAGATGCATCAGAAGGTTCGACCATTTACGCTGTGGAAAAAAGCTGTGGAGATTCGGTCAAAGAGTCGGTCAAAATCACCGTAAGCATGGCTCACTGGACGCAGGGGGCGAGAGCACAAATACCATTACGGTGAGAAAGTAAGCTTGAAGATCGGCGAAGCGTCGGACAAAGCGGGAATTGCAAATTGAATCTTCTGGATGAAATCCAAGGACACAAAGGGACTACCTGCAGAATTTTTTGTGAACTTGAACAATTGATGCATCCCGTACATAGTTCGAGGATCTGGGCGATGATTCGGAAGTAGGAATAGTAAGCGACGCAGGGATGTCAGAACGAAACCGTACAGCGACGGCATACTGAGCCCAATAACACTCGTGTGTTGGAAAAGGAACAGCCCAAAGCGAAATAATTGGATGTTGCTCCGTGAAAAAGCAAGCCCGAGATCCTCGAGGTCGCAGTTGGGAGTTGATAAAGAGTACAGCGGCTCCAAGGATAGTGTGGGTGAAGGTGCAAGGGCCATATGCGATGAAAAAAGGACGCATATATTGTCTTTATTTCGAGGGCGGAGGCTTGAAGTTGTGTGAGGCACATGAGCAACCGCTCGGCGCTTGAGTATCTGAAGCGGGGACTTTGGCATCGACGTTGCACTTGTAGACTCTGTGAAATGCAATGTGAACGTTTGAATGAAAACGATAACGCACTGTGGACCAACGCGTAATTTTGCTGAGCACGAGCATGGTGCTAGTACTAAAAGGCCCTCCTGGGGATGAATTCTGATTCAGCTGGAATTCAGACTTGATGTTAGGATGGCAATTTTGGGCAGCTACATGGACATCATTGCGAAGCTTGGAAGCACCCCGTTACAATTCAATAACAGAAGGAACACACAATGTCGTATGCCGAGGCCTGGAGTCTGGATCTCGTAGCCGGAACTTGTGGCCGAAACAGTTCAAAATCATTCAACGAAGGTGTGGGACATCAGAAAAGATAACAAACATACTATGATCACTCGCATACATCCAGCCTGTTTGGCCGAACTGACGAGGCCGAGATGCCCGAATGTACACTTGAACTTGATTAGAATTAGGCGGTCGCGGCAATGAGGGTTAGGTTGAGCCTGATATGTGCCGAAATCGACTGTACTATAGACATTAGCTCCGATGAAGCATGTAGGGCCAGAAAATGCGCATACATTGAGGTATTAGACCAGGGCGAGATGCGCATACATATATGTTCGAAGAGAAGTCGCCGCAGTGGACCGAATTTGGGCGAAATCGACTCGGCTGTTGGCTGAGCGAGAACAGTATAAGTTGTACCCCAGTATGTTTAGAGTTGATAATACTGGCATTATATTTGGTAGCCTTGAGCCTTGAAAATATAGTGAGCGAGAATCTCGAGGGACTACACATGTTGAAATGAGTGTGGGCGGAGCCAACGAAGTCAAACTCCATCAGAAATAGTGAGAAGGATTGCACACCTTGATATGAGAGCGCATATATCCAGGTTGTGTAGCCAGACTGATGAGGCCGAGATGACCGAGGGTAGTGTTGAAGTTCAGGAATTAGGCGCCCAATTCGATTGAACCTATGCGCATATCATATACCGGGATTTTAGATCGAAAACGAGATCCACTCTGATGAATAAAGCGGGTTGGACCTGGAATGAGTCGAGAACACACGTATCCCAGGCTGTTGGCAAGATGACGCGGGCGCCGGCGTTTCAGTCAAGGCGTAACATGCCGCGGCGGCGTGGTTGGTCAAGTAAGAGTCTGTAAAAAAGGGAGCATGGCGGTGAACAAAGGGTAACATCATGATAAGTGACATACAAATCCAGTTTTTCGAGCGTTACAGCCTTCCAACGTTTAAAGTCTTGGACAAATAGTGCGAAATGAAGATTAAAGAGAGAACCAGGGGGGGCAACTTGGCCTAGGACAAGCCTCGGAGGTCCGATATGCCTAGGACGAGCCTCGGAGGTTCGATATCAGCAAGTGAATACACAATATCTGGATGACCCAGATAGCTTGATTAAAATCATGTAAATGGGATGAGGTTGGACGAATCCAGAGAGGTTAGCAGGCAGCTCCTGGGGCGGAGGAGGCCTAGTACAAGCCAACGAAGTAGCCCAAGATTAACCAATTTTTTAATTTAGAGATCGAAAAGCCGGGAGAACACGCCACAAAAATTGCGCAGACCAAAAGTAGCCGTCGAAACCAAGCAAAAGTGATTAGCGGATGTCAAAACAAGGACCCTAGTAGCTTCCCAGTCGGTTCCAGGGTCGAGGGGATTATAAACAAGTACGAGGATACTGAAGTCTGAGGTCGGAGCAAGGTCGGAGTCCGTCGGGCAGACAGCAGGGTGGCTGTCAATGAATCTGCTTAAGAGAGGATCAATGGAGTCAAAAAGCGGTATGGGTAGAAGGGCTAGGACTAGCTAGATACAGTACCAGGGTGTTGGTACCAGGTGGTGGTTAAGGTTGAGACCAAAGCAGAGTGGCCGATCGGACGATCATCGGCGATGTTCGGGGCTCGGCCCGGGCGGGTGCCGTCACCAACTCTTCCTGCCAGCTCCCGCCGCACTGGAACTGTTCTCACTCGGACATCGTCTCCCTACATTGCTGCATTGCTCCGGCCGATTTCCTTCTCCACTTTCGACTTGCTTCTTCTCTAAGAACTGTGCGGCGCAGTGGTATTTCGTATACTACTTGAATTGAATAAATACTGGCTTTGGTCTGTCCCTCCTCGTCTTTGCGGTTCTCCGCAAGTCTATGCATCAGACCACAATGTATTCCATCGCGGGGTTGACCCGCTCAGCCGTCGGGTTGAGATTCCCAAGCGCTGCGCGCTCGGTCATCGAGTCCTGACTTGTTCTGACGCGGCATCTGAACGGAATCCTCTTTGCTTCCCAACCTGGGGACGACTTTGATCTGCTTCTCTTTCACGGCGGCTCTGGCACTCACATATCTCTCCACCCGGCAATCCATTCTATCTGGTGTGCTCCTTTTTTGTATGTGGAGTTCAAGCCAACTGATTTTGGTCAATGTCAATCGATATCGCCCCAACCTACTGGCTTCTTTCATCGCTTTTTACCGAGCGAACCAGCGCTTCGCGCTGCTCGCTCGGACATCGAGGGGAGAATCATCCCACGCCCTGTGCGTTTGATTCCCGACTTCTTTGTCTGAGGCGCATTCGATACAATATTCTTGGGTCAACGATCTGGAGCGGACTCCGACGTGAAAGATTCCTTTTAAAGACTCGTCAATGGTACTTAGCACTCTACTCTACTTCACTGCTTCCCTGTATCTCCCTGAAGAGTCAAGGACTGGTTTCGGTGCATATTCAGGATTTGCTTCTTTTGCATCTTGCTTTCCCCGGTCCTGCCGAGCGAAACAGCAGTCTGACTGCAATGCGCTGCGCGCTGCTCGCTCGGAAATCGAGGGGAGATTCCGCAAGTCGAATTCTAAGTGAGCCAGTTTTGCTCCAGACTCTGTGGATAGCTTCTGCTCAAGTTTAACTGTTATAGCGTTATGTGTCTCGTTGAGCACACAGCGAGCCGTCCAGGCCCGGGGTAGAGGTTCTCGGAGCTAATGTCTCGAATGAGTCTTCCAAACTCAGGCAAACTTTCCTGGTCCGAATCTATCTACAGATAAAAGCACGCTCCTTTGCCTTGCAACTGTGGATCCTTGCCTCACAACCGGGACTTCGGTGAACGTTGAACATCTCCGTGTTCGAATCTCAAATCCTAACTTTTTGCCGCGCATGCAGCGCTTCGCGCTGCATGCTCGGCCATTGGGGGGAGATCCAGACGTACTCTATGTATTCTGAATATGTCTTTTGTCCACTTGTATATTCACAGAAGTGCTGTGCAACATCTGTTATCCCAACTTTTTGCCTCGCATGCAGCGCTTCGCGCTGCACGCTCGGCCATCGGGTTTAACTCCAGACAGTTCCACAGACGCGTTCTACAAATTGAATGAATTCCACTTTGTGCCTCGCATGCACGCTCGGCTACCGGGGGGAGATTCCGACGCATCGCGCTGCATCCAAAAAAATCTCAACTTCCGAGCGGGCAACACTTGGACTGCTTGTCCTCAATCCGACCTTCTTCCCTTTCATTCTGCTTTTTGGTTGCAAGGTGAGATATATATGTGTCTTGATTTTTGTTCACGTCTCGCTGAGCACGCAGAAGTTGAATCCCAACTTTCCGCCTCGCATGCAGCGCTTCGCGCTGCACGCTCGGCCATCGGGTTTAACTCCAGACGCGTTCTGCAAACTGGATGAATTCCACTTTGTGCCTCGCATGCAGCGCTTCGCGCTGCACGCTCGGCCATTGGGTTTAACTCCAGACGTGCTGCCGCGTGTTTTCACGTGTTGACGCGTCATTTGGCCACATAATTCAATTCCAAGCTGCTGCTCAAATTAAAGCATGAAATTAAGTCTGCAGGACCTGGTCTGAAGTAAAGCAAGCACGATGAGCTCGAGGATGCGTCATAGCCCGATTGGGATTCTGATTAAGCAGCCCGTGCGAAATGATCTCGAAGCCTGTATATAAAGTGTGAGCACCGTGACATTGCCTCTTTCTTTTGTAACACCACCATCTCCTCTTCACCATCTCCGCTTTCCACCGCCGCCATGTCTTTTTCCTCGACCACCGTAGCATCCACACTCGTCGCCAACCATCAACGCGCATCCAGCATGCACGGTAAGCCTTCTTTCATCTTCTTTTCCTCCCTTTCACTATTCCTCCTCGTCGCCGTCTCGTCTCTGAGCCGTCGACGCGTTTCCTCTTCCATCTTCGCTCCATTCACACACAATCAACTCATAGTTCTTTTTCTAGCCTTCCTCGCCGTCTGACGCGTCACCGCGACGCGTCTGATCACGTCTTCGGCTCAACGTCTTCTTTTCCTTCCTCGCTCCTTGATCACGCGCCTTTTCTCGGACCCGTCCGACGCGTCCAACTCTCGACTGCGGTGAGCCTTCACTCATTTGCTCCAGTTCCCGTTCCTCTTTCCTGACTCTTTTTCCGTCTCAGCGCGCTCACGCCAATCTTCTCTTCTCGCCGGTACGTTCATTTTTTTCCAGTTGCTGTTTGACCAGCGTCTGACTCTTTCCCAGCTCAGCGCCAAACGCCCAACGCCCGACTGGATTTCCCCATCCTCCCTCTGCCATTCCCCGATTACCTGTCTTTTTCAATTCCCCCGACCCCACCCGACAACCGCCCCCGACTCCCCGCCGCGCACCCGGAGATAGATTCGCCCCCATTTAGCTAGCATTAGAAGCGGGGACCTCGGGTAGTCAGTAATTACATCAATTTGTATCTCCGGTACGGCGAAGCTACGCTTGGACCTCACGTGACCGTATCGAGAAACGTCGAACGAAAATTTTGACTTGCGTTTTGTCGCGGACTCGGACCCCATCACCTAGATAAGGCGTGGCATCACCTATATGGAGGCAGATCTGGGCCTAATTCGGGTGCGAGGAGGAGTGGCTTCCATTTTGGGCTGATTCCGTAAGCGAGTTACGGTTGCTTGTTTTGTGTCTTGCGTCGAATTGGTGCATCTGAAAGGCTTCGCTTGTATCAAGGACAATTTGTGTGTGAATGAATCTCAACTGTGAATTTTCTCAGGGGTGGAACCCTAGGAAATGC
>JARGYF010000310.1:0-22858 GCA_029203975.1 Mycena vitilis | reverse complement strand
TCGGCGCTAGAAGCTCGGCAGATCTTCGACCCGGGAATAGGGATATATCAATTCAACCGCTGGCACTGCCCTTATCAGCTGATCGAAGGAAGATAGCATATTAGATGGTCGTCGACTGGCAGATTTGAGACCACGTACTAAGATTTGTGGGTAATTTAAAGGCTTGATCTCTGTGCCAGTAAAGAGTCATTTAAGGACAGATGTACACCCGCAGTGTTTGTGCTGTCTCCGTTCCCACTGCGCCCTGGCTGGAACATGGGGTTTTCCTTTCTTGTGTACTCTCCGGAATTGGTGCTGCATCCTGCAGAAGGTAAATTTCTCTGCGATAACGCTGCACCATATCTCTAACACCGGCCTGTGGCTTTTTGTCTATCCAAGGAACTCAAGGACACCGCGATGCCCTGATCGCGGGCTTCATGGTTCTGCAGATCTTCGGAGGGCACGTTGGCATGGGGCTCGTCCTGCTGACAGTTGTTTTCTCGAAGAAAGTCCAGCGAAGAAACCCGATCCTTTTGAGTTTCCTAGTGTCCTGGTTCCTATATGCTACGTCCTTTACTCTGCTGTGAGTTTTTCGACCATGATTTGAGTTTTGTGGTCTTGTTCGACGATGGTACTGAATTGCCTAGCCTTTACTCTGGGAAACAAACTGGCCCGGAGCCGCCCATCCACCTCTGTCTGGTCCAAGCCGGACTCGTCTACGGAACCCCGGTGATGTGCGACTCCCGCTGTAACTTCGTGTACCATCAGCTGACTTGTTCACGCAGGACCTCGGCGGCTGGCTTAGCGTTTGTTCTCTATGTCTGTGTCATTCGAGTACTTGCGATAGCATGCACATATTCTCATCGCACTGCTTAGCTTTGGCTGTCCCTCGAGAATGGATCCAGCCTGTCCGCGACGAGTGGCAGAGCCGGCAGATGGTGTTTCATGCTGGTATGTCTTTCAGTCATATCAGGGATGTTGATGGAGGAACATTATCTCCCCAAGCTTTTAACAAGCCCATATTTGCTTTTCCTCGTCTTTTCGACGGCTATGGTGGTTGTGAGCAACTCTATTGCGCATTCAGCTCTGATTTACCATCGCCGGACGCATCAAGCTTGGATCCCGGAATCCAGCGGTCGTATCTCGGTCTCGGTATCTGTTTTACTGCACCATCAACCTCCCGTCGGTGTACGTCGTTGGTTTCCATACATTGCCTAAATCATGATACGTTTCTTTAGTAACGCGGTTCCAGGGACGAGCGCCTTCATAATGTTTATGGTCCTAGTCTTCGAAGGTTTCATATATTATCTGCTCAGACTCCAGGGGATTGATTGCGTCTATCAGTCCTCACAGCCCTCAAGTTATATCGTCACTACAAAGTTTTCAAGACTTTGAGACGGACTGCTGATAATGGCCCTCCACTCCACCTCTTCGTGAGGATCGGAATATTCAGCGGATACTCGCTCCTGGCCTTGGTGTAGAGTCTTTTTCTCGAAGTGGCGGCACGAACCTGATTGGCTGTTGATGCAGGGGATGCATTACCTTCTGGTCATCTATCGGAGACAACCTCCCTTACATCATTCAAGCATCCCGTACGTGAATTTTACATCTGGTGGCTCTTATCCAACTTGATGATTCAGTACCCACTGCGGCCTTCTTGATATTTGGCACGCAAGAGGTACGATTGTATCTTTTTTTTCTGCAATGTATCTCAAGCATCCGTTCCTCAGGATCTCCTGCGTGTCTGGGGGGTTACTGCGGCGGTTAAATTTCTTTTCCGACCATTCGTACCTCGGTCGTTGGGAAGTCCGACGCATTCGGCGGAGTTTCCGCGTAACGAGGAGAATGGCATGAACCACGGGCTGGAGATTCATGTGGACAAGGTCGTCGAGATCGTCTGATTGTACTACTCTTTTTGTATCGGAGGACCCTGGACATGTCAGATAGCATGCAGCTTGTGCTGCCGGTTGTGCTAATCCCCAAAGCTTTTCCAAATCGCAGGGATGTCATTGTTGCCGCGGTCCAGTTCAGCGCTAAATTTTCCGAACGCTGAACCGGACCTTTGGTTCGGTTCAGCCGATGTCCGACGTTCGCGGTCCAGTTCACCCAAACAAGGACCTCAGATCACATGTACATCGCGATCGAAGTCCCTGACGCGTCCTAATGCGGTAAGACCCGCCCGCGGGACCCTCACGTGGGCGTGGTATGGTCCCGGTTCGACTCCTGTTACGCTACTCCTTTCTATTGTTGAGTCTCGCACCCAACTCGTCTTTAGTATAGATACTACCACTTCAGAATCCGCCCGCGGGCGACCTTGATGGCATCAGTCGCCCATCAAACGTCCGCGGGGCACGATCTTCTTCCTACTAAGTGTCTGGTTTATGAACGTCGGTTTGCAGACCCCTCTTTGACTCCAGTGCCGTCTTCTCTCGTGCTTGTGCAGCCGCTGGTTCCTTTACGGTTCCCCATCGTTGGTCTACCTCGGACTGGTATATTCCCTTGTTGCGTGTACTTCAGCCATACAGCCTTAGCATTACAGCCAGCAGCTCGGGCTCACTCTGACTCTCTTTGTATTACCTACCAGGAGTTCCAAGTCCGTTAATAGGACTTGAACATACTATCAGACAGCCCCGCGGGACATTAATGTCCGCGAAAAACGCCAAAATAGCAAGATGTTAGACCCTAGTGAAGGCTGGGCCGTCTCATCTCCCCCCGACTAAATCTCGACCGTCCCCGGTCGTTGCCAGCGCCATTCGCCGCAATGTTTAGTGGCCTTGTGAATAATAGCTTCACCCAGACGGTAATTTTTTATTTGTTTTGTCTTTTTGAGGTGTCCCGCGGAGGGGTTTTCCAACCAGCACCTTAAGGCTGATATTTTCCACAACCAAGATTCGCTTCGACGCTTTTATCTTTGACAAGATCTGCGTTCCTTTGACATTTACTTCCGCCCTCGGCAGGTCGACCAATTGTCCGGCATTTATGATTGCCGACTTTTGACGGCAAATCTCCTCCTTAGGGGTTTTTAGGTGACGCCTGTCTTCCCCTTGCTTTCTCCTTGCCCGTCGGCCTCTTCCTGATTATTTCTTCCTCCAGGTAGCCTCCGCGCTAATTTAGGCCTGTCTTTATTTAGCGTGAGAGGCTTCTCTGCACGTGCGGCTCTTTAACTTTTGATGGAATATAGAGACTGAATGTCTGGACTTCTCGTCGTCCCTGGCCGCAGCGCCTCATGGCAGCGGTGCTGGCACCGAGTCGTCTTTCTTTCCGTCCCACCATTATCTCACTCTCCCACCTCCCAAATCTCGTCGCTGCACGGTGCGCTTGACGCCGCGTAGCACTTCTTCTCCTAGTGGTGGTCAATTGCTGTAAATACTCACAAGCACCAGCAAACTTTCCCACACTTTTTCAGGCTCTCTTCCTGCTCCCTCGTTGTTCCCAACCACGTTCTTAACCAACCACGTTCTTAACGAGGCGTACACTCGCCGAGCAGACTGCAGGCTTAGTCTCGGTGAATTTAGCCTTTCATACCTCGGGCCTGTGAGGCTCAGTGAGGCATTATAGACGGTGACCTGCATCCAAAAAATCTCGTCCACTTGGCAAGCGTATCGTAGCAGATCCACCTTACGTTGATGGCACCCGCGGCAAATGCAGCAGGCCTCTCGCCGGGCGTCTCTTCCTCAGTCATCGATCTACTTCCCACCGAGCTGCTCGTCGAGATTTTTGCTTACTACTTACTGCCGAGATTCCTTCGCACCCGATTTACATGATATCGACACCGACACGGTCGCGTTTGACACGGAGATAGCCCGCCTGGCGCAAGCGCCGCTACTCACTGTCTCGCGTGTGTGTTCCAAGTGGCATACAGTCGCACTGGGCACGCCACTCCTGTGGTGCACCATCGAGCTCGACGCCGTGCTCTGGGACACCCCAAGCCATGAGGAAGCTGCGAAGAACCTACTCATAAGAGGCGCTAAACCGCGGAGGCATCTTGCCACTCTATATCTCACTGACCGAATGCGTCGTCCATCCACTTCCTCTCGCTGTAGTCCGCGCGTTGGCCATGCACTCGCAGCGCTGGTGGAGTCTTGACTGTCCTATCTCTGTGATTGACACCTTTTCCTCGTTAAAGGGTAATCTTCCACGCCTCGAGCGTCTTGGGATCGATCTCTCCAGTTCTCCTTCATCACCGGCGCTGAACATCTTGCACCCGCTGCCCAGTTTGAGATACCTCAGTTTTCCTGGGCCATATCGTGCCTCCGACATCGCGAAACTGCCACTGGAACAGCTATATATGCTCACATATACAGAGATTGCACATCAGGAGATGGACCAGGTTCTATACTCGCTGTTGCGTCTTCGGGAGGCAGCTGAATTCCGTATGGAACTGGTTTTATGGGCTGCTCTGCCGGAACAGCTCCGCGTAGAATATCCGCACATAACCGCGGACGTCTCAGTCTTTTCTATCCAAATCCTCGACCACTTCGAGCACGACCATTCGCAGTTGATGCTGGGAAGTATCTTCGCCAACCTGACACTACCGCTCCTTCAAATTTTCGAGATCGAGGCCGAGGAGTACCCCCGATACCCCATCGCATGGCCCCACAGCGAATTCCTCTCGATCTGCCGCCGCTCCTCATTCGACATGCACCTCCGAAGACTCGAATTATACGATGTGGTTCTCACGGAGGTACAACTTCTGGAGTGTCTCTCGGCTCTTCCCGTGTTGGAGCGACTGGCGATTTCTGACCACCAGCCAACAGCGGGTGGCTTCGATGGCGACCAACTCCTAATCACCGACGCTCTCCTCGCGAAACTCGTCCGTACGCCCGACGGCACGTCTCTCGCTCCCCGCCTTTTATCCCTTGGCTTCCAGACGGTCATGAAGTTCGACGACCACGCATTGTTGGCGCTGGTCGTGTCGCGGCTGGCCGCCCGGGATGCGAACGGCTTCAGGTTAGAACTGGATTGGCTGCCTGGGCGTGAACGGGCGATCGATGAGTATGTCCTCGGGCGGTTTCACGATTGAAAATCACCACGGGACGGAGATTCGAGCTTCGGATGTCGGCGGCGGAGAGCCAATGGGCCTATCCCAGGAGCCGCAACTAATCTTATTCGATTTGAGGTATGGTGAGTCGTCCCATTGCGTTCACGCATGTGTTTCATTTTCGCTCATACGCGAACTAAGATTCAATACATGTTGGATATCAAACCCAACTCCGCCGCGACCTCGGGCGCGACACCAGTTGGACATGGACAGCCCGCGCTGCACCCGTTTCCTTGGGTGCAGATTCATACACCTCACTGCTTCGACTCACCTCCCGGTCGTCTCTATTTAATGTACTCATACTTACATACTCTTGCGCGCACTGATTCCTGACTCCCATTCCCTTTTATGTTGCTCGGACACTCATGTTGTGTTTACTTGTCCCCGTATGTAGTTATTAACTTTTCTTGCATTTAAGCCGTAGTACAACACTGAATTCACTCAGTTCTTCTGCGAACATCGTCCCCACTCAGTTCATTCTTCAATAATACACGGACGATATCTCTGTTATTTTATGTGCGTATATGAAAGCTTACCTCCGAACACCTTTCTCACTCGTGTCCTGGTTTTGCCTTGGCGCTCCCCACCCGAGCAACCGCGAAGATCTTCTGACCTTAACTGGTATGTTACCCGAGTGACGCGTGACATCGAGCAAATTTCGATATCGATAGGGGTCCGCGTGACGCGTGATTATCGATTTGAACGTAATACTACGGTATCGGGGTAGAATACCTAGCCATAATTGAGGTCGGAGAAGCTGGGCGTAGCAGCTACTGTGCAAGCAGAGTCAAAGACGTCGTATGTAAGACAATTTACATTTATACCTGTGTTTATTTTGGGGCGAACGCAACGGCGGAGGGGCAGGTTTCACGGACCTCAGGATATCGTGGACAGTTGCTGGGTATAGGACAAGAAGTAAGGGCCACGAGACTAAATCCACCCAGGAGCTTCGAGAATCCTATCAAGAGAAGACCGAGCTCTGTGCAAATCAAATGCAAAAGATAGCCGCCGTGTACAGCATCTCGGGTCAAAGGCTGAAAAGTTGCGAACGAGCCTGGGCAATCAATTCCGATATATTCTGTCCGGCCTTCCGTGGATGCATTCCGGGCCACTAGTTCGAAAACATAGTATGGAATTGCGGCAGATACATTTCTATCCAGTCGGATTCTCGATTTGGTATAACGCCGTTGGTTGGGAACATTTCAAAAACGGTTGCAACGGAGATACATATGGAGAGAGTCTGTCCTCTCAACCTCGACCGCAGATGCCGGATTTCTCTGGCACAACATGATAAGCGTCAGAAAGCAACATCGTCCTACCGCCTAGACATTGGTGGGACCAGCTACCGCGAGCGGCTCTGCGCACCCGGACGCATTGAAGAGTATACCTCAAATACACGCCGAAGGGAATATACCGTTGAGCAAATCCATGTTCTAGAATTGGGTGAGTATGGACGATTAAATGACGAATAGGACAACAAGAGGTGGAACGAATGAGAGACAAGGATAGAGCGCGTTGTTGCGCATCCGCCACAAGACCCGCAGAAGCGAGAATGAGGAGGGAATGGGGTGCAGCGTCGCATGACAAGAATATGCCTCCGCACGCGAGAGCGGAGGAGGAACTCGGTAGAGTGGAGGAAAGCCGGGCGCGCGATAGTCGTGCCGCACAAGAATCCGCTGCACAAGCTGTTCAAAAGACGAGAGAAAGACGGAGACTTACGGATTCAAAGCGGGCAGTTGACGCGCGGTGTTTCCTTGCGGGCAGCCTGCACGAACGAGGCCAAATAGAGGGGTGCGCGGGGGCAACTACTGCCCCGGGGTTCGATAACTGCTGGAGCCAGTGTGCGGGCCGATGGTTATTTGACGAGAGGGACTTGCTGGAAAGGGTCTCAGAAAATGTTAGGTTAACGCGGACCGACACACACCTGCATAGGTGAATACAGTACAGGGTATCGCCGAGCCAGGCGGAAAGCATCGGTAGGAATATGCTCCGCTCTCCCCGCGTCCATCCTCGTCGCCCGCGTTCTGACAACGTAGATCCGCTCGCAAGGGACCACCGAAACTGCTGCAGATCCGGCGCTTCGCGACAGCGCCGCTTCCGCCAGCACGAGCCGTGTTAGCTTTCGTTGTTGGTGTTAGGGGACGACAATCCAGTGCGGGTCGTTGCCGCCGACGAGATTTCAATATGACTAATTTATGCCACAAATGCTAGTCAGATTTCTTTCGCAGTGGAGATCTTGAGAACGCACGTCTTGCCCTAGCTATAGAGTCATCAGCTCGCCTCCCTCATCATCGAATCGCCCGCGTCTCACTAAGAATGGTCAGTATCATCGCTAATTCGAACAAGTGCCCAACAAATGCCCGAAAATCCGCCAAGTAGCGGATGAGAGCGGGACGCACCGTATAGTGCCGAAAACTAGATTCCTACAGGATCCGACGAGCCTAGGCAGATGGGACATTGGGAGAGGGCCATAGTCGATGCGCCAGTCGAGCGGGATCTGGAAAGGCGGGGATCATGCACGTGGTCCATTGCCTTGTTGGGAATGTGATGTTGATGGTCACGTCACTCCTTCGCTCTTGTCCGCAACACCCATGCCAGACATCGAGACTCTGCGGGAGTTCTTGTCGCCAAGCCAATGCTTTGAAGAAGTACGAAAGATTCAAAGGTCAGCCTGCTCTTTTTCCTTCCTGTTTCGCAGTCGATCCTCATCCCTCTGACAGATTCCGCGCACGGTTCTCTCTTGGTTCTCTCGTCCGGAAACCGAAAGAACGATACTGTGGACCATGGACCAGGTACGTGTCCTTAGCCTTTGAAAGTTGCTAACCTTGGGTAGGTGTCTTGCTCGAGTAAAGCCTCAATCCCTAAAGGCCCTGCTTCGGAGTTTCAGAATCACGCTCTCTTCGCTTTTTGTGTTGCTCTAGAAAGACATCACACGCCCTCAAAATCGGAGGTCTCGCTTCCGAGAGCGCAAGGTGGAGACGACGATGACGATTGGGGCGACAGCTGGTTGCACCGAATTGCTAAGGCTACAGTTCCACGACCGTCTTTCTTTGAGCCGCACGCCCTTCGGGTTCTTTATTTCGATGTGTTCGGACCCCTGATCGTACGTTTCTCTCCGCATCTAGTTGTAGAAGCGCTGATGTACCAATTAGGATCAAAGTCACTAAAGACTCGTCGCCAGCCAACCACCTCACATCTCATTCGCTGCTGTACGCCGCGGGGCCTTCTAAACCGGAATGTTCCGACCGGAATCGCTTAATTCCTGCGGCGTCGGCGATTAGGTACGACGAGGTACAATGCAAAAAGAGGAGCAATGCCACTCACGATTTCAGTACCCAAATTGTTTCGGGTAGCCATCGAATTATTGTTCTGCGGGGTGTTTTGGATCGCATTGGGAGCAAAGTGCATCCCAACAACGATAGGACGCCCAATTCGGAAGAGTCCGTTAGAACCCGGAAGGAGCGAGTTTAAAGGGCATGTGTTCGGGACGGGATCCCTCCCTTCTATTACCCCGAAACTGCTTGAAACTCCGTTAGTCAATCCCCCCCGAATGCCCCCGCCGTCTCAACCAAACCCAAACGCCCCCTCTTTTCATCCTTCTTCCCATCCGCTCGTCCCCACTGCTTACCCTTTTCACTTCACCACTCCGCAATGGATAGGGCAGACGGGATTCCAATGGCCCCCATCTTGCCCTCAGTCCCGTTGCCTCAAATGCGGGCTGCAGCGCCACGACACCTTCTCCCAGCACCATCTGCGCCGCCCCCGCACTTCGCGCACCCGGCAGCTTCCCCGTTCACCACTACTCCCCTCGACGCCGTTCTGCGCGGGAGCACTTTCCCCCCATCCCCGGCCACGTCGCCGTTCACGCTCACGCCCCTCGGCGCTGTGGCACGGGTTCGACGAGTCCAGCGAGGAAAGGGAATACTGGTGGGTCGCAACCCGCGACGCGCTCGCTTTTTCCTCACACACCCGCCTAACGAGCCGCTTAAGTGTGACACCCGCGCGATGGTACGCTTTGGAACCGACGCCGAAGCCGGGCACCACGTCCTCAAGCCCATTCGGACCCGGAAGGGAAAGGGCAAGTGCCCAGACATCCCCGCGCCGCCCGTTCGGCTGCTCACCTACCGCCCCGCGCTACTTGAAGACGCAGAATCGTCGCCCGATCAATACCCTTCGTATGTTCTTAACCCCCATTTTGCGCATTCCCTTCACGACACAAGTAGCGCGTCCGTGTCCCGAGAAGAAAGCGCTGCTTGTGTCGACGAACGAGAACTGGACGCGCAGATTCATCGCATCGCCCGCCTGCCATCGACACTGGAGCACCATAACTGGCCACTCACCGCTGGATGGACCCGTAGCCACGCCTCTTTCGTATCCAACGTGCGAAGCGCCGAGCATGGGGACGCTTTGGCGTTCATTCGGGCTGCCATCGCGCTCACAGAACGTTCCCCGCACGTCCTGGACTTCGCCGGCATGCAGCTCAACGCAATGGTCGATCTTGATCTCCCCCAGGGCTCGGACGACGATCCTATTAGCAGCGATCAATGCACGCATTTTACCGAGCGTGTGCAGTCCATCCGCGATACCTTGGCGGCGCACTCGCCAGGGCGCAGCAACGACGGCCACACTTCCCAAAATATTACCAGCGTCCCCGTCCCGCTGGACGGCCATCGTCATCGCCTTTTTAGCCACCACGCTCTTACGCAGCCGTTCGCATACAGATATATTATCGACATTCTCGCCAGACACCACCCTGACTGGATCGAGTTCTACACGCTACTACGCAGCAAAATTCTGGGGGTTAATCGCTACCTCGAAGACCTTTTTAAGCGCCGGGGGTGGTTTCTTGACGAGGCGCTTCTCCATCAACTCGCGCCCCCTCTGCCGCCGTACCTCAAACCCTCTGAATATTCTCGTTTGCGGCTCTTCAAGTACACCTTTGAGCTGCAAGGGTACCCCGACGTGGCGAGCGTTATCGACACGCTCCTCCACTTTCGGTTCCAGGAGCCTGAGGTTGTGGCGCATTTCCTGCACGCAGGCATGCTGGACCCATGCGATCTTCACCTTTCGGGAACCGGGGGTGCAAAGTTCATCACGCGCCGCCTTGCTCCGGAATCGTATCGGGCAAGTCGAGCTCGTTCGCTGTCCTTTCGAGATGCTAACCTGTCTCTTCAGAAGAGACATCGCGTTGATTTGCGCAGCCGCGCCAAAAGGGAGCGTACTGCCCAGCAGTAGGGGCGTTGTTAGTAAGTCCGCAGCGAGATCGCTCCCCGCGGACCTACTAATCAGCTCCCTTTTTAGCATCAATCTGTTCTTGGAATTTTGTGCCTTCCGTTGGCCTCACATCGCGCGTTCTCTGTTGATTTTCTCACTTCCTACCGTTCTTGCTATGGGACATCGACGAGCCCGCAAGGTGGACTCGCGCAGCTCGCGCCCCTCTCTCTTGAATCACTTGTTATCGCTCTCGGACTTGTATACTTACCTATCGCGTTTTCTCTTTTCCTGGTTCAATCTTCTTGACTCTGCTTTCCAGATACGTTTTCGTCCGTTGGATATTCTTGGAACCCCCCCCCCCCCCCCCCCCCCCCCCCCCCCCCCCGTCTCTTTGTTTTGGACTTACGCTACGAATTCATTTCAGTTACTTGTGGACTTGTTACGATCCGCCCTGAACAGACAGATTTTTGTACCTATTGTTTTTTTTTCTACTTTTTACTTACTGTAGCTCGCTACCAATAACACCGATGAGTTTTTTGGTACCCGAAGAGTGACAATGACTCTACAAGTATTGAAGAAAACATTTGGTGTTATTCATTTGTTTCGGATCCGCCGATCACGCCGGCCATCGCGTCCATCAGTCCGGCACTTCGGCACCTCGGCATCCTCGGGCATCTCGGTCGACGAACTTCCCAACCCCGTCAAGGGCAAATTAAAAGGAAAAAAATATTCGAGGAGTCTGATCGTAGGTCCCTGGAACCTGATGACTCCTGCATATTTTATCCTGTCGATGTGCACACTACGAAGGGAACCAGGGCGCAGTGCGCACCGCGGGTCGGTTAGGAGGTCGACGGCCGCCGAGGAGGAGACGAGCGTCAGATTTGTTACTCGGGTCCTTGGATGCGACGTCGGCTGTTGCGCATGATGATATAGCGCAGAGTCACGGCGAGTAGTGGCTGATGCAATTCCGAAGTTCGATATTCTCCAAGGTCGAATTACAGCACGCGAGGATACCCTGGAGTGCCGCTGGTGTCCATTGTCGGCCTTGCACCACCAGGCTTCGTAGAACTTCTAGCCCCACAAGATGCCCAAAGGATTAGCTCCTGCAGCGCTGAAGCTCGACAGGCCCAGCTTTAGCTTGTGCAGATGTGTCCAGTGAATTTCGGCGACACAGACAAAAGTTTCTTCGTCACCATTCTGAACGAGGAGAGTCCGTACGAGGGGAATGAGATGTGGTGATCTTACCATTATCTTTTTAAGACGCCGCGCCGCGGCAGCCGGTGTGCGGGCGTCCCGTTTTAGACTGGGTACAAGGAGGATATTGCGGAAAAGGTGGGTCTGTACTCGTGTGACGAATGCCCGGCAGACCAAGGCCAGAGCCCGCAAGTCCGGGCTAGATTCCTTGTGGTAATCCAGGATTAAATCCCATATCTCCTGGATGGCCAAGCTGGGCGGCGCCGGTGGTGTCGCCATTTTCATCACTCCTGCCAGTGGTTCAGGTCAAGAGCTATGGCGAGGCTGTGCTGGACCGGCCATCTGCCGGAAATTACATTATTCTGGATCTCCGTGCATACATTATTCTCCGCGCACCACATGCATGCTTCACCATGCCTTGAATGTTTCCTGGCCGAAAAAATCTTCCAACGGGAAGATGGCTATCCATATTCCTCGAAACTTGGCGTGCATTGACTGTCTTTGCTTAAAGTGGTGTTCCATTGCATCGGAGCGGGAGAGAGCGGGAGTCCATCATGTCATTTTGGCTTAGAGTTGACCTGATGGCTGACCGCAATGTTCGATTTCTGATGAATGATTTCGTTAGCCCGCCCGGGGTCCGCAACTGCCTGAGACCAAAGATGCCGCATTTATTTTTGTTCTTCAACATGGATCCCCGAGCGTGTGCGAGGCGTGAATCTGAGTCCAATGTAAAGCATGGCATAACGCGCCCATTTTCATTCACTCCAACACATCCGTGAACATTACACGTTCCCGCCCCACTTGGATATCACACATCAAACTCGGCGCGTACTCCGGCGGAGTTCGTCAGAAAAAGACGGCGGACATAACTACGCTCGGTGAAGGGCGCTCTGCATAAATCATTTGTAAAAACAAACTGGCAAAATCAAGTTCAACATTGCTCGATTGAACCGCGCGACTTCCAAGTGAAACAGTTGGTCGAATGCCAAATCATTCGGTCAGCTCCACTGTCATATTGGGAGTCAACTGTAGCCGCCGTTGCGCAGAGAGTGAACCTCCGGTATATATACTTATACTGATCCCGCGATTGCGGCGATACGATGCCCGAGATCGGATCTATCTACGTGGCGCGGGGCCCTTAAGTAAGTACTTACCTATATAAGACTGGTCCACATTGCCCACCCTCAGGTCGGCTCCCTCTTCCCCTTGTCTGGAAAACTGCAGTCAGTGTGCAGGAGAAAATCCATAATTTACTAATCCGTGTGGGTGTTCTAGATGTCCTCCTGGATGGCGCCCGAGCTTGCAGACCGCATCATCGACTTTCTGTGGGACAATCAGTCCGACCTCCACGCCTGCTCCTTAGTCTGCCGGCAATGGCTGCCATCGAGTAGGCACCACTTATTCGGCTGGGTCAAAGTCCGCCCCACCCTCGAATTCCTCACTCTTCTGCAATCTCCATCGAACCTTGTCCCCAATAATGCGCGGAAGCTAGATTTTCAGCTTTGGCCGCGCGAAATGGACGCGGTTACTTCTCAAATACTCCATCATCTGGCCAAAGCCTGGCTCGTGAAGACCATAATAATCGGGGCATTCCCCCCGTCGGTCCCAGATTGTCCTGTCCTATCTCACGTTACAAAGCTCCGCTTTCGCCGCACCAACTTCCCTTCATCCGCCGACTTTGCTCGCTACCTCGGGCAATTTCCCGGTCTTCGCGATTTGGACCTTGATTCGCCCACCTGGCCAGACGCTCGGGACGGCAACTGTCCTGAAATTTCACTCGAGTTGCAGTCGTTGGCGCTGCAAAGCGTCCAGCAAAATTCAGCCCTGCTGCCGTGGTTAGCGTCCCCGGATTTCGCGCCACGGACGCGCGAGCTCTCCTTAACCTTCCCTCCCCAATTCGATGGTTATACACTCACTGTACTCTCCCAATTTCTGAAGCATGTCAACGGCTTCCTGCAATATCTGCAGCTTGACGTTTACCCTTCTTTGGATTTAGACGGTGTGCCCAGATTATTCTGCAGGTCGAAAAGTCCCCTGAATATTCCGGCGTACAGAAATAATCGCAGGACTTGGGTTGGAAAATCTCTCAGGCCTACAGTGCCTTCGCCTCGGCCGCGGGCTGTATTTCAGCATCCCTCGTACACCAACATCACCGCCCGAATGCCGAACCTTCCCAGAAATTCTCGCTATCGCGCATCGATTCACATCGAGGAATCAGCTCACGGAACTCATTTTGGATGTTGAACTCACAACAAATCTGTGGTTCTCAAAGTCTGACTCCGATTTGTGTTTGAAAAAGTTCCTTGCGAAGCCTGGTGTTGGGAATATCCCAGCCCTGCGATTTTGTATCGTCCGCGGCCGCGAAACACGACGGGCGGTAGATGCGCATCGTCAAAAATTCGTTGTGTTCCTCCGGGAGAGGGACTTGATATCACTGCACCGGAAAGTGTTCTGCTCCGACGAAAGTAGTATCAGGTATACCCACCGTTAACTTGATCCGCGGTTCTTACTTACACAAAACTTTCCAGTTGATTAGAGTACGGATCTGAGGGCGGAATAACGGGGAATTTTCATCAACGGTGGAGTAGCAGAACAGGTAACAGAGGCACTAAAGAGCTTCTGAGTTTGAATGAACGAAAGAGAGAGAGAGAAAGAGAGACATGGCGAATACGGACGCGGGGAGTCGACTCACCCCGGACCGCGAGACACTATCTAGTTAACCCGCCCAGACGCGCTCGCGGTGCGCCGTGCATTCTTCCTGTTTACTCCTGTGAGTACAAATCGTGTCCGAATGGCGAAACAACCGGCCTGGGGCCGTTTTCTCCAAGTCATGGGGAAGAACATTGCCCCAATTGACGTTGAGGGGGTGGGATCTCTAGCCGTGCTAATCATGTTCGTCGTCAGGACAGTTGAGAGTGTCGAATAAATCAGTAGGAGCCAGCAGGAGCAGGAACGGCAGCGAGCGCGACACGTAAAGAAGCCGCCAAACGAGCGAGTTCGAAACACGAAGGATGCAGAACTCAAGGCACACCGGCGCCGCCTTGGATTATTGCCGTCGCGACGGATCTGAGTAGCGCTGAGCGAAATCGGGGATGTTGAAAGGAAACCATAGAGTATGCGCGCGTTGCGGGGACAATTGAGATTCTGTACGTGGGTAAGAAAATTTCTCGAAAACGTCATGCGTGCATTGGGTACTTATGTGAGCGAGCGCCAATATAACCTGGACGAGGGGATGCAATCGCCGGGCGCCGTGAAAGAGACGCGAGGTATTCCGGGAAAACAAGGCGCAAAGGCAATGAGGTGGTAGACGAATGGAATGGCAAAACTCACGGCACAGCTAGCTCTCTAATTCTCAACTCCCCAGCGCGAATCCAGCGGGCCAACTTTGTCATTTGATGACGGATCATCATTCTCTTTTGGTTCTTCCGCTCGTTCTCGTCCAGTTTGTCCCCACCGCCCGGAAACGTGTATATAGCCCGTTTTCCTTCAGAAATCTTACTATGGCCACTTACTCGACCGCTTCTTCCCCGGATTAGGCCCTCTACCCGCGTCTGTCCAGTTTCGACCGACTGGATCTCCGCACGTCTTATGCGCGCTACTTCGGCCCAGAATCCCTCAATCATCTTAACTGCCGGTGAGGATGCATATTGTCTTGCGACTGTCAAATATAACGGGAGAGACCGAGGGAAGTGGTGGCGATCAGGTGCGTAGCGTGTTCATGATCTTTTCCCTGCTACAATTGTGCAGACCTCGGTGCGTCAACTCGGCGAGTGGCCATCCCCCGCCCCGCGCACGTATACTAATGCCTCCCCAGTCAGCTCACTCTCCGAAATATCTTATTTTACCTTACCCCTCAGGACCGCCACTCACTAACCGTTGCCCTCGCCATCTGTCCTCGTCGCCGCATTTTAAACTCGTCATGGCGGAACCTCAACGCAAAACCCAGCCTGAGTCACTTATTTCCCTCTCCTCTCCTGTTCCATCCTCCCTTTCTCTGATGTACTCCTTCGCGTTTTGCCATTACGACCTTGCCCATCGACATTCGCGGAAGAAGACTAGTCAATTGGCTGGAGGCTTCGGCGTCTGCGAAGCGAAAATTTTCCGGAAACGATCTGTTCTCCCTCGCATTGCATTGTACTCTTTCTGCTCGGTTCAAAGTCCGGCTGGCTCTGCTTGATCAGTCGCTGTTGCGCGCATCTTACCGCCCCCGATCTTACGACCCTTCTGACAGAATTTGTTATTCCGCCGCGATTTGTGTTGTGTCGTCCTCGCTTCCCATCCTTGCAAACCGCACTCGCCTGTTATCGCTGCGTACACGTTTGCTTACCCGGACACCGCCCGCTGTGAACGCGGCGGTCTCAAACACAAAAAAGTGTGTCGTTTCTTTCGTCCCCGGGTGGAGTCGAAGCACCGACCGTGCAAGCTGTAGATATTAGTGCAATACAGGGAGCTGTAAGTGCAGCGATGCTCAAATGGACTTTATCTGTGTTGTTCTTGCACTCCAGCTGGCTGTAAAAGAATTCACGGAGGTGCCATGTGAACGAGAGGGATACTAGTGCGCAAGGGGACATTTGGAAGACTTATTGGATACCAGACGTAGCTTTGAAAGGGTGTCTAGCTGGCATAGTGCGCAAATTTCTTCAGGGACTCCGAGTTGGATTGCAAGCAAGAAGTTAGAACAGGCCACTGGCGGTGAGACGTCGAGGTTTTGTAAAAGTGAACGAACTACTCGAGGAATACAGGTGGCTTGTTCAAATCGCCGGCACAAAAACCTTGAGGCTTCATTCACCATTATGATGTCCCCGCTCGTCAAAAGCGGCTCCAGCAGCGCTCGACATCGCTACCGAGAAGGCGGCACGATGGGACGGGCTGCAACAGCGTAGTGACCGTGCGGGCGGGACTCTACATCTCGGGACGTCCGATGCACTTGGGTCGGATGATCTTTCGCTACGATAATCGACGTCATCAGCGCAGCTCTTGAATGGTGTGTTAATTATCCTTCGATTCTCGTCGCATCTATACTGATTGGTCGCACGCAGACTTTTAATCTCACCACGCTCAACCAACCACATCCCTTCACAATGTACTATACATACGCGACTTGTACTACACATACCCACTTACTTACATTGACATCTGTATTCATCTCCCTGGGTTATAGTAAGTATGCTGCTGATAATAACATCCTCTCTTCGCTGTCTTCGCGGTGCCACGTGTCTCGTCGCTGGCTCGGCGGCCCTCCGCGATGAAATACGCACGCTTGATGTGTGTCATCGGCATATTATATCTCCCAGGGTGGGCTCTGAATCATCGAGTTCAATGCGCGGGATAAAACGATACCGCTCTTAGCAGACTCCGTCTATTGTGCCGCCCGCTTTTTGTCCCCTGATTTTCTGATTTTCTCCAATCGAGCTTCGATCATCAACGAAATCAAATTTTGATTCGTTGAACCTTTCTCATTCCTGAAGGCTGAACCGTAATTTGCAAATGCGCTACTCCCATTATATCCAACTGGGGACATCGCTTCACCGATTTGAGAAAAGAAAAAGTGCTACTCTGTATGGTTGCGGCGGGATTCGAACCCGCGTCGTCCGCGGACTTGCTATACAATACACGAAGCCGGCGGCATTGTGTATTGTACCACGAGAGAGAGCAGAGATGTTACAACTACACCACGCAGCCGGTGGAAAAGCGCACGAGCAGTATATTTACACGCACACCGTGTTCAGCGGTTCAGAAAAATAACAAAAAGTTAATCATTCCCACTATCTTTAGCAGTGGGTTTTTGTACCTCCTCAAAAAAACCGGCTTTCAGCTAGTCCTTTTGTTACCGCGCCCTGTCAATAGGCGACCAGGCTTATTATATAAGCAACTCCTTTCGGACATCACGTGTGGCTCGGACCGACGCGACTGGACGCGTTTAACTTATTTGGGAGACCCAAAGGTGCGAACGATGAGCTTCTGAGGTGCCTTACAATGATTCTGCGTCTCACCAATCCCATATTTGCCCGGAAATCCATCGCAATCGTTGAAACGACCGAGATAGTGCTGTTGATGCAATGTTGATGGTGAAATCCTGTTTCGACAGGTCGGCGAGTTCAAAACAAATGCTAAAGTGCATTTACAGACTCTTATTTGAGTTCTCTACCGTTGAGAGTCTACTCCTGATTCAAACTGGCATCAAACAAGCCAGGACGCGTGAAATTGACGCGTTGTTTGGCTGTGTATCTCTGATCGTTACACAATAAGCCTGGTCGCCGCTAATCAGACGCGGTAACTAACAGACTATGTAATGAGGTTACGAATGGGTGGTCTGTCTGGAGAGACTAGCTTTCAGCGACTTATGATATTTGTTGTTTGTACACCTGATCGATCACGGTGATTCCCGCATTCCGATCATTCTGGTTAGAAACTGGCCAAAGGTCGACTTATGATATTTGTCAAAGCTTGCCAAAGGCTTGCCCCTCTCAATGTCTGTCCTCAAAACTGACCAAGCTCAAGTTGCGATATTTGTTGAAGCTTGTGTGATCACGGTGATTTCCAATTCTCGATCTTTGTGCTCCGTCATTGCCCCGTCAGTTCGACAGGCACTGTACCAAGTTGAACCCAACACTGCATAGTTCGTCCATCAGGGTTACAGTTCAATGGAACTTTTCAGTCCACTCTGATGGATTATTGGTCACAGATTCCGAGAGATGAACCAAGGCTGTTTGGAGACGGCTCAATGTTGAACTTACATCGAAGCCCACAAACTCCCTCCACATCGCACCAGCAGCAGCCTTGCAATATTAGGCTCTGTCTCTGGGAAGGTTTGAAACTCTGCCTCGTATTATTGTTGCCTGATATTTTGCCAAGCTTCCGGTCCAGGGAGGACTTATAACTTCCCGCGAGACACTCGAGCCGACCGGAGGTCGGGCGAGGGTGCCGAGCATTGAAAGAATACAATTCACAAATGTTGCCATTTGGTATCTGCTCAAGGTTTGCAAATGAAATTTGCTGTCCTGCCACATGAATTGCAAACGAGCATTGTCGTCGAGCAATGTGCTGCTCTCACTATTTTTTCTTGTGCGACCTTGTTTTCTTGTGCGACGGTCGACCTTGTTGTAGTGTGATGTAAACCTCCGCACCGTGTTCAAGAGACATAATCGGAACTGTTTTCTTGAGTTTCCGTAGGGATCGGATTTGGATCGGATGGATAGTGGGCCATGCCGCGCAAGCGGGCTACTAGATTATTTCTATGGGCCATATAGTGTCCAATAAATGAACTGAGTTGAAATGGCATCTGTGCCGACCAAAAAAAAGTCGAAATACATGTTCAACAGAAAAAATTGAAATGACACAGGTTCAAAAGAAAAAGTTGAGATGACCAGGTAGGTGTTCAAGTATGAAGCCGAAGTGGTCACAGTCCGGCACTAGGCGGCAGATTGAATCAAGGGTCAGCGCAGCTTTCCACGGTGAAGTGAACAAATCAGTAGTACTAACACCGGCATCAGCATCGACCCCGAACCATCCGCAAACGGTAACGTTCAATAAAGATGATAGGATGAAGAGGATGAAGGCTGGGGTAGAGATAGAGGAATATAGTGGGAACAACTAGCGACCGAGATACAAAGATCAAGCCCCAGCAGACAGGTTGGCAAGAAGGAGGAGAGACACCAAAACTATGGTTGTAGCGTCTGTTAAGAAAAGACTAGGTAATATCTCCCCGGAACGCAGTACTGAGGTCCACATGGCTGGATCATTGATAAGTCTTGCGGCCAAGCTGTGGCTAAATATGACCGGGACGGCACCCCTCTGTTGACCGAGATGGTTCTGGTTGCATTCCAACTTGTTTTCTCCCAGAGGCGTCATATCAACAATTTTTTTTTATCTCCCAAAAGTCATCTCGAAGAAGATCCTCTCATCCGGTGTCATTTCAACTATCTTTCAATTTATTGGACAGTAGATGTGCCATACAAGGGAATCGGACAAGAGGCTGGCGAGAAATTGCCTATTTGGTCGCTGCCCCTCGAGGTTTCAAATGCTTGGAGGCATGTCTCGGGCAGGGTCAGGACCACGCCCAGTGCGCCTTTTCGAGCCCTTTTGAACGGTTCCGGTCTCAAGGGAATCGGACCAGAGGCTGGCGAGTTATTGCCTATTTGGTCGCTGCCCCTCGAGGTTTCAAACGCTTGAAGCCATGTCTCGGGCAGGGTCAGGACCACGCCTAGTGCGTCTTTTCGAGCCCTTTTGAACGGTTCCGGTCTCAAGGGAATCGGACAAGAGGCTGGCGAGAAATTGCCTATTTGGTCGCTGCCCCTCGAGGTTTCAAACGCTTGAAGCCATGTCTCGGGCAGGGTCAGGACCACGCCTAGTGCGTCTTTTCGAGCCCTTTTGAACGGTTCCGGTCTCAAGGGAATCGGACCAGAGGCTGGCGAGAAATTGCCTATTTGGTCGCTGCCCCTCGAGGTTTCAAACGCTTGAAGCCATGTCTCGGGCAGGGTCAGGACCACGCCTAGTGCGTCTTTTCGAGCCCTTTTGAACGGTTCCGGTCTCAAGGGAATCGGACCAGAGGCTGGCGAGTTATTGCCTATTTGGTCGCTGCCCCTCGAGGTTTCAAACGCTTGAAGCCATGTCTCGGGCAGGGTCAGGACCACGCCTAGTGCGTCTTTTCTGGCCCTTTTGAACGGTCCCAGTTTCAAGGGAATCGGACCAGAGGCTGGCGAGAAATTGCCTATTTGGTCGCTGCCCCTCGAGGTTTCAAACGCTTGAAGCCATGTCTCGGGCAGGGTCAGGACCACGCCTAGTGCGTCTTTTCGAGCCCTTTTGAACGGTTCCGGTCTCAAGGGAATCGGACAAGAGGCTGGCGAGAAATTGCCTATTTGGTCGCTGCCCCTCGAGGTTTCAAACGCTTGAAGCCATGTCTCGGGCAGGGTCAGGACCACGCCTAGTGCGTCTTTTCTGGCCCTTTTGAACGGTTCCGGTCTCAAGGGAATCGGACCAGAGGCTGGCGAGTTATTGCCTATTTGGTCGCTGCCCCTCGAGGTTTCAAACGCTTGAAGCCATGTCTCGGGCAGGGTCAGGACCACGCCTAGTGCGTCCTTTCTGGCCCTTTTGAACGGTTCCGGTCTCAAGGGAATCGGACCAGAGGCTGGCGAGTTATTGCCTATTTGGTCGCTGCCCCTCGAGGTTTCAAACGCTTGAAGCCATGTCTCGGGCAGGGTCAGGACCACGCCTAGTGCGTCTTTTCGAGCCCTTTTGAACGGTTCCGGTCTCACGGGAATCGGACAAGAGGCTGGCGAGTTATTGCCTATTTGGTCGCTGCCCCTCAAGGTTTCAAACGCTTGAAGCCATGTCTCGGGCAGGGTCAGGACCACGCCTAGTGCGTCTTTTCGAGCCCCTTTGAACGGTTCTGGTCTCAAGGGAATCGGACCAGAGGCTGGCGAGAAATTGCCTATTTGGTCGCTGCCCCTCGAGGTTTCAAACGCTTGAAGCCATGTCTCGGGCAGGGTCAGGACCACGCCTAGTGCGTCTTTTCTGGCCCTTTTGAACGGTTCCGGTCTCAAGGGAATCGGACCAGAGGCTGGCGAGAAATTGCCTATTTGGTCGCTGCCCCTCGAGGTTTCAAACGCTTGAAGCCATGTCTCGGGCAGGGTCAGGACCACGCCTAGTGCGTCTTTTCTGGCCCTTTTGAACGGTTCCAGTTTCAAGGGAATCGGACAAGAGGCTGGCGAGTTATTGCCTATTTGGTCGCTGCCCCTAGTAACACTTATCAAAGGGACACTACCTGGACACTACACTCAAGTGGCTGACAATGTGGCTGACTGACTATGGCAAGTGGCTGACACAATGGCATATGGATGAATTGAATGGTAGATACCAAGTGGTAGGTGGCTGACCAAAGTATTGTCTCACCTCCCGCTGGGTCTTTCTTCCTTTGCTGTCGCGCAGCCTAGTGCCAATCACAACGGTTCCACTTTCAAGGCATTCCGATCACTGGTTCCAGAGCTATTCGCTATTAAGTCGCTGAAAAGACTCGCGTCTGGGAATGTATTTTGCGTTTTCCGGGCCAACGAAGCCGCCAATGGAAAAACACGCCTAGAGGACTCTTGTAGCCCTTGAAGAGCTCTACAACTTTGGTTTTTGGGTCTAGGGGCCTTAGGTTGGCTTCAAAGTGCGGAGAAAGCATAGAAAATGCGAGGAAAGGCTTCAAAGCGGTTGAATGGGCCTTGGAAGGGCTTCAAAGTGCGAAAAAAGCATAGAAAATGCGAAGAGAGGCTTCAAAACGGTTGAATGGCTCACAAAAAGCGAAAGGAGCATTAGGTTCAATTGAAAGGGCAATTAGATTGGCTTGAAGTGCGAAAAAGCATAGAAAATGCGAACAGAGGCTTCAAAACGGTTGAATGGCTCACAAAAAGCGAAAGGAGCATTAGGTTCAATTGAAAGGGCAATTAGATTGGCTTGAAGTGCGAAAATGCATTAGAAAAGTGAAGGGGGCATTAGCTTGTTTGAGATCGTAAGGGTTGTTTAGGGCCGGGTCAGCCACCGGCGGCGGCGACGATTTTACCGGGCGAGACCCACGCCTAGTGAACTTGAAGGTGCCAATCACAACGGTTCCACTTTCAAGGCATTCCGATCACTGGTTCCAGAGCTATTCGCTATTAAGTCGCTGAAAAGACTCGCGTCTGGGAATGTATTTTGCGTTTTCCGGGCCAACGAAGCCGCCAATGGAAAAACACGCCTAGAGGACTCTTGTAGCCCTTGAAGAGCTCTACAACTTTGGTTTTTGGGTCTAGGGGCCTTAGGTTGGCTTCAAAGTGCGGAGAAAGCATAGAAAATGCGAGGAAAGGCTTCAAAGCGGTTGAATGGGCCTTGGAAGGGCTTCAAAGTGCGAAAAAAGCATAGAAAATGCGAAGAGAGGCTTCAAAACGGTTGAATGGCTCACAAAAAGCGAAAGGAGCATTAAGGTTCAATTGAAAGGGCAATTAGATTGGCTTGAAGTGCGAAAAAGCATAGAAAATGCGAACAGAGGCTGCAAAACGGTTGAATGGCTCACAAAAAGCGAAAGGAGCATTAGGTTTCAATTGAAAGGGCAATTAGATTGGCTTGAAGTGCGAAAAGCATAGAAAATGCGAACAGAGGCTTCAAACGGTTGAATGGCTCACAAAAGCGAAAGGAGCATTAGGTTTCAATTGAAAGGGCAATTAGATTGGCTTGAAGTGCGAAAAAGCGTAGAAAATGCGAACAGAGGCTTCAAAACGGTTGAATGGCTCACAAAAAGCGAAAGGAGCATTAGGTTCAATTGAAAGGGCAATTAGATTGGCTTGAAGTGCGACAATTGCGAAAAAGCATAGAAAATGCGAACAGAGGCTTCAAAACGGTTGAATGGCTCACAAAAAGCGAAAGGAGCATTAGGTTCAATTGAAAGGGCAATTAGATTGGCTTGAAGTGCGA